>SNQJ01S0146370.1:0-12799 GCA_010110895.2 Picea sitchensis
TTGATCATCTATTAGCTGGGGTTTGACCAAAATAGTTTTGAGCATTTTTAAAGGTATAACATTACAATTTGATTTTTTTAATTATTTTAAAACATTTTTCTAAATTGTGATTAGTTATTCAAATGCATCTCTTATTGTCGCGGCTGCGCAAGGATCTTCAACGGCTGCGCAAGGATCTTCAACGTCCTTTAATGAGATGACGTTTGTCTGCCATACTCAACAAATAAATTTGTTATTCATCTCGACACATGCGGTGGATTCAATACAACTATTGTTTTATTTTATTATACCTGCATAGCGGCAGGTATACGCTGCCATGCAGCGTTGTTACTAATTAGTGTCAGTAATGAGTACGTACATAGAGGAGCTTTAATAATTATTGGGTTGGTCATCAGTTTTAAACTTTTACGGAAGAAATTGGCATAGACATAATTGGAGTGGGCTAACTTGGTAGCAATCTATAGTTATTTTTTAGGCAAATTTTTTTTTGTTGTTTGGTTTTAATTTTTTTTGTTAATCTAGAATTTTGATCGATTTTTTGAGTATTTGAGTTGATTTAAAATGAGACAAAACCCTTAGAGTATGGCTCTGAAATGTATGGAACTTTGATCCATGCTAAACTCAGGGTATCCCTGGAAATCTGGCTGGAACCCATTTTTTTTTCCTGAAAAACGGGTCCTGTTTGCTCCTCAGTTAGCCTACTCTGACGTAATTTACATCTATATGACTCAGATGGTATATCGACATCAACATTTATTTTAATTGCAGAACACAAAAAATTGCATCCCCTTGACCTTTGGGTCTCCTCCAGTTGTGGAATTTGACATCCTACAATATGTTTTTATTTAAGTATTTGACATGAGGATACAAAATCCACACTTCAATATTTACGGTCATAAAATGTCTGAACGTTTCACTAAAAAAAGCTTGCTCCTCATAAATTCTAAGTATTTAATTTTTTATTATAAATCTAGGTTTCACTAAAAAAAACTTACTTTTCATAAAAAAATTCTAAATATTTAATTTATTATTATAGGTCTAATGTGTAATCTATCTAGGTTGGACAGTGATAGAGGTTGGAGATAGGTTTTGGAAGAGTAAATATAACAGTAAAAGAAATTTAATTACTTCCACACTCAAGATTTTAATTACTTCCACACTCAAGATTTGCATATAGTATTAATGGTTATATTGAAGAAAAGTATGGATTCATCATTTCTTAACACACAAAAATGTTTTTCCTGAAGCCATCCCTAAATTTGACATTCATGAATCTGCTTAAAACTAAATCACGTCATTTCCTCTCTAGGCCTGATCTGCTCTCTTTAAGGATGCATAAAAAAATGTTACACTTCTTATACCACATTGAGCAAATTGCACTCCTATACCACACATTGAGCGCATGATCATGTGTACTTCGCCAGTGTTTCTCTGACCCAAAGTCCAATATGGATTTTATATCTTTTCATATTTAGAGTTTCTCCTAAATTTATTTATTTTGATATAGGGTTTATACTTTTATTATTTAAGGCTACATAAGTTGTTCATATTTAGGTTTTTATTTTTATTTTTGTCTATTTCATATTAAGTTGTTCATATTTAGGTTTTTATTTTTATTTTTGTCTATTTCATATTTAGTTTTTTTTTTTTTTTCAATTAACAATAGTATTTGTTAATGAAATAGTAATAATAAATTATATTTTAAGTTTTTGATATAAGTAATTTAACCAATTCAAACAATAATAATAAAAACTACATCAAATAAATAAAACATTAATTTTAAAAATTAAAATATTAAATAATTATATTATTATTTTTTTTTAAAGAAAAAGTGTTCGATGAAAATCAAATATCCTAATAACAATATATTGTATCAAGAAAACACAATATTTTATATTTTAAACCAAATGTCTAATAACAATATATTAAGAGAAAGACAACATTTTATATTTTGAATGATATTAAGATATTTTGAATTTGTCAAAGGATATAAATATATTTCATTATAAAACATAAAAAGAAAACACCATGGAATGAAAGAATTTATCACCTTTGTGACACTAAAAGGGTTGAAGATGAAAAACACTTTATCCTAGAATGCCCTTGTATGAACACGTTAGTTGTACGAGAACATGTTAGTTGTATGAATCTATCCACAAAAGCAATACCTTGAAATCAATCAAAGTTAGTCATAAATTGATTTCAGTTAAATATTTTACTACTATAAGTCATAATTGATTTTAACCCATTTCTTTGTGTTTTCCTAACAATCTCAATTTGCAACACCAAAAAGTTGAATGCATAAATGCATACTCTAATTGTATATGTGATTATTTGGAAGGGATAGATTTTATAGTTCAAGATCATATGTTATCAATGTCCTTAGAACAAGTATGATTCCAAGTTTCCTTCTATGTAATATATCTCATCAATTCAAAGTTCTTATCCTTTTCACAAAGGAAACACTTAGTTAGATTTGTTTTTAAAAATTCGCCAAAAATTCATTTTCATAATGTGTCGAACACAAACCAACCTTATCATGCAACGAACATGCCTCGACGTTGCAATCTGACGAACAAAATGTTACAACATGATGAACATAGTAATGTTGTAATGTGTCGAACATAGTAATGCCGCTTAGTGACAAAAATAGTAATTTCACAATCTGACAAACGTAGTAACATTGCAATATGTTGAACATAGTAACTGTTAGTCCCTAAAGTTGCACTTGACTATGAGAGGGCAATATAGGGCATCATTCGTTTATTGCAAAGTATTTTTAAGGTTTTATGATTTGGTTTTTGTAGGGTGGTTGAAAACTGGGTCAAGATTACAGCGTGACATGCAAATCAAGATCAAAACATAGCATATCCCACTGGCTGAATAATAGGTAGACACATAGATGGACTAAACCAATTTAAGAAAAAGGAAGATGAAGTCTTCAATTTGTCAACTTCACAAGAGTTCTCGTCTCAATATATCATAAAGAAACAAGATTATCAGCTTGATATCATAACTTGAAAATTATCTCTACAGCAAAATTTTCATTGTACAAATTAACAGTCAAGAATAAAAAAAGCATTGCAATCTGAATAATGAATTCAAGCATGAATAAAGAAATAACAGAGTAGAAAAAAGAAGGTCTAACCATCCATATGCCTTTTCCATTAAGTGTCAATTGAACATAAATGTCTTTTACAATGAGCTCCACAAAAAGTTTCTCTGGATCTCCAATTTTTCGACCTGAACATGGTCTTTCTTCTGTATATTTAAACTATCTATAAAACTTCTAGATCCTATCATCTAGTACAACCTTTAATGACTAGATTCGAATAGTATCAAACTCCTAAAGTAGTTCACTCAAAAAGAGTTTCTACAACCCCAAAATAGATCACAGCTCAACAGCTTGATATAGCAAGTATTGCCAGCATTACATTTGACTCTACAAAATAGGAATTTTGTTTGATTCTGTAAAACAGATCGAGGTCTTAGCATTTCACTGATCAAAATGAGTCGGCTTTGCCATATTTCCTGGAAAACATTTAAACATGATTGTAACAAATCTCCATGTTACCTTTAGGATATAATCACAGCAGTGGCTTTGGCATTTTTCTGCTTGAGCTTTGTGGTTAGCACAACATTGTGCCAGTAGAGTCTGAAATTAATCTCTATGAGTTCTTTAAGAAATGCCCTTCGCTATTTCTTCTTCTTTTTAAGACCTTGAATCCTTTCTTGCTGGCGAGCATTCCATTGTTCTATCTGCGCCTTCTCCTTCTTTAATTGTCTTATTGTTTTCTAAAATTCCTTGATATTTTCCTTATCAGTTCTAATTTTAACTCTGAATCCTGAGCATTCTTCAGAAGGTGCAGTTTCATTCAAGTTTAAGGCAACACTAGGTTCCTTGGCTTTAACCTGGTACTTTGAGACTAATTCTGAGCTATGTTCTTCCTCGGAACCTGATGAATCTATAGCTCCAGGTACATCTGGTAAGCGATCCGAGTCTTCCGAGTAATCTTGTTTATCCTTAGGGGATTCACTGATGCCTTTAGCCATCCCTTAGGCTTTTTCTAATCTAGTTGAAGCTCTCGTTACAGGGCTTGTAGGTGGTGTAAGTATTATTTTTCCTTTGCTGACAGATTTCTTGGGCAATGGGGTCCTTTTTTCCCTTTTCCTGGTACTTGCTTCAACATTCTCAGAATCATCTTCTATGATTATGGTGTTTTCTTCTTTGATTGATGGATTGAACATTGCCTTTGACTTCAGCCTATACTTGTTGGTAACCCTAGTCGAATTTCTTCGAGGTTTCTGTGACACACACACACACCTTTAACCTTTTTCCCTTTGGTTGCAGCACTCCTTTTGCTGGTTGATGGCATTTCAGTCTTGACTGTAGTTTGAGCAACAAGATCATTATCTGAATATGTTTTCCCTTTAACATCTTCCTCAGGAAACGTTTCAATTTCGGGCTCCCATCTAGGTCTTTTACTTCTGCTCCTCCTAGTCACCTTGATATCAGAAGACTCATCTTTCACAGGGTTTTCATCAGAAATATCTCGGCTCTGTGTGATGGTCGTCCTCCCTCTACCTTTCTTCTGCTTATTGGAATGAGTTATAGGGTTTAAGGATTGCGTGAGCCAGCTCCAGGGCTTCTGTAATTCGTTCAAAGCAGACATGACTAAGGTTTTAATCAGAACTTGATGGAACAGACTGCTTTTAGCATTGGTAGAAAGTGACTGCACTTTCTTGGACATCTTTGTCAAGCTTTTAAGCGGAAAATAAGGGAGATTTAAAGGGTAATCACCATTTAAGTGCATTAGTATTCTGATATGGTAGATATAGACCAATGAAAACCTTCCTTCGCAGGTGATGTACCTGTGAATCACGACTAGAGCAGTGTGCCATTCGGGTCGAACCCAGCTGTGAGGTATTCCCCTTCTCCAATCTGGATTATGCTTATCTGGAAGGAGGAATTGGTTTACAAATTCAGTAACCAAGTGCTCTTTCTTCCACCATCTTTCCCCTCCAACCACGAGCCTGCAAGCCTTTGCAATAGTCTGCTCTGTCACTAACATCAACATCTTACCGATTTCGACCTCGTGACCATCAAAATTCAGAGCGAGCTCCATGGAAACATGCTCATCGTAACCCTGAAAAGTGGTGAGAAACTCAAACCACCCAACGTCTCTGAACCTTTGAGCCATCTGAGGATAGGCTTTAAGAAGTTCAACACCCTCTTGTTCTATTAGGGCAACCTGCCTGCTCCTCTTTGGCGCCATCAAACACAATTCTGCAACTGTCGTCCTCGGGTTCCAAATTCACCACTTGCAATTGTTAGTGTATACCGTTGCTTTGAATGGATACCTGCATTCCTCACTGCAAGCCTGAATTAAGCCAACTCGAACAGGTAACATATAATGATCATCAAGCAACATGTGATTTGAAATGAGTCATGCGCGCGTACACAACAATTAGATTCTGAAACCGTTGGATTTGGAAATGATTGACAAGCTCTTGTGGACACATGTGAACTCTCAATCCACGATTCATGTCATCATAATGAAATCGGGATGGCAGCGCATATCATGGCATGATTATTTGGCGCTACGGGAATAGGCTTATTCCCGTAGTGCGTTTAACAACTTAGCAAAACTTGAAAATTTGAAATTGAAACGGCATATAAGGAGACACCTCAATTTTAAACAATGTGTTTTCAAAATCAAACTTGAATAAATTATCAAAGACTGTAATGCAAACCATAAAATACCAAAATCGAAAAATTGAAATCGACTGAAAACAGAAAATGAAGAATGGGTAAGGAGGGTTTAGGACAAGGGTTTCTCACTAAACCAAGACAAAATTAGAGACTAACATTGGCTCCTTCTGGGGATGGAGTTTTGATACTAAACTCCAAGAACTGCAGACCATTTCCTTTCCTTTATCTCTGATTCATTGATTCCCCTGCGACTGTCAGTCTTTTATTCTCAGCATAATTGTAAAAACCAAGTCCATTAGGTATATGGAGTCTTTATTGAAAAGAAAACCTATTGTACTAACTCTGACCTGATGAGCCTTTAGATGAAATNAAATTATGTAGGAGAAAAGTGTTATTCTTCATTAACTTGGCTATCCTGAAAGGACCATACCATAGATTATCGAACTTTCCATGTTTTTCTTTATCCTCTCTCCTGGCGTCCCATCTCAACACCAAATCCCCTTCATTGAAAACATATTTCTTAGTTCCTTTATCGAATGTAGCCTTGCTTTTGTTCTGATGAGCAACAACTTTCTGGATAACTTGTTCTCTGGCCTACTGAACTTCAATCAGCTGAAAATTTCTTCTGTGGACATCATTGGGTTCTTCCTATTCTTCTTGCAGAAACTTTAAGACTGGCAGGCCCAATTGAGTTGGAAGGATAGCTTCTGTCCCATATACCATCTAGAAGGGAGATGTCCCAATAGCCTTATTGTTGCCGATACGATTAGCCCAGAGAGAAAACTTTAACTTGGAATCCCATGCTTTCTTATTTTCTACCAGTAATTTTTTGATAATTCTTATCGGTGTCTTATTGGAAGATTCAACCAATCCGTTCCCCTGGGGGTAGNGTAGGGAGTAGAATGAACCAATTTGATATTATATTTATTGCAGAATTCAATCATGGAATTCGACCTAAAAGCCTGTGCATTATCAGTGACCAGTTTTTTAGGACAGCCAAACCTGGAAAAAATATATCCCTCTAGAAATTCCATGATTACCTTGTCTGTGGTATTCCGAGTCGGAATTGCTTCTATCCACTTCGTAAAATAATCTGTAGCTATAAGAATCCATCTATGTTGTCCTGAGGAGGCAGGATTAATATCTCCGATGAAATCTATTCCCCACTGTTGAAATGGTCCATGGGCGATGATTGGTTTCAGAGGCAGAGATATAAGTTTCTACTTCCCAACAAATTTCTGACAAGGTTCACATGCTCTGACTTGAGCAAAAATATCTGAGAATAGAATTGGACAGTAATAGCCTGCTCTAAGAATTTTGAAGGCAGTAGCCTTCCAATGATGATGGCCTCCGCAGACACCGTGACGCAGATCTTGAAATATTTGTTTAACTTCCTTTTCGTCCACACACCTCAACAGAAAACCATTGGGGTCCTTCCAAAACAGGGTATGATCAACAATACAGTACTTTACAGCTCTCAACTTTAATGATCTATATTTTGATTTATCCAACTCCGGGGGAGGTTGAAGATTCAGCAGAAAAAATACGATGTCTTTGTACCATTCTAAAGAAACATACTTGATGTTTATTTGTAAATCAATTTCTTCAATCTGGACAGAAGAGTCATGTGTCATGTCTGAAAGATGATATAATCCAATTTCTTTGCAATTGGATTCTGTCATTAATTTGGCGAGGCCTTGTCCCTTTATCAGCTGAGTAGGCTTTATGGTGAGATCGTATTCCAGGATTTTGGTTATCCATTTCCCCCGCTTACCTTCACAATCAGGCTGAACCAATATTTCTTTAACTGCACTGCTTAGGACATAAGCTGTAATTTTAGATTGAAGAATATACACTCTGAAATATTTTAAGGCCTTCACTAAAGCATAGGCCTGTTTTTCCATTAGATCATACTTCAATTCAGAATCCCTGAGAGTTTTGCTAAAGAAGGAGATAGGCTGCTCGTGGCCTTGCTCATTTCTTTGCAGAAGAACAACAACTATGGTATTTTCTGATGCAAATGAAAAAATCATGAACTCTTTAGAAAACTCCGGGCTAATTAGAACAGGTGCCTGAACAATAGCATGTTTGATCCTTTCGAAGGATTCTCTTGCTTCTGGTATCCACTTAATTTCTGCATCCTTTTTCAACATGTCAGTGATGTATTTGACAATCTCTGCAAAGTTAGGTATAAACCTCCTTAAAAAATTAATCTTACCAATGAAGGACTGAATGGACTTTTTATTTCTCGGAATGTCGATTAGCTGAATAGCCTTTACTCTTTCCAGATCTATTTTAATTCCTTTAGGCGAAACGATGTGTCCAAGAAGATTTCCTTCCTCCATGGAAAAATGTGATTTTTTGGGATTAAGTGATATGTCGTACTTCCTGCATTTCTCAAAGGTCTACTTCAAGTGTTGTAAATGTTCTTCATCGGATGTTGAAAATATAGTGATGTCATCAAGGTAAATAACCACAAACCTGTCTTTCTCCCCAATGAAAGCGATGTCCATAGCCCTTTGAAATGTAGCTCCAGCGTTCATCAACCCGAAAGGCATCTTTTCGTACATAAAGGTGCCCCAGGGAGTGGTAAAAAATGTTTTCTTTTTGTCCTCTTCTATTACAGATATTTGATTGTACCCTGAATATCCATCAAGCATAGAAATTCTCTTTGCGCCGACAACTCTTTGTAAGATATAGTCCATTTTTGGTAATGGATAATTGTCTTTCAGAGAGCACCTGTTTAGATTCTGGAAGTCTACACAAAGCCTTATCTCTCCGTTCTTTTTTCTGACGGGCACAAGGTTTGCTACCCATTATGAGTATCTTAGTGGCACTATGATTTTTGCTTCCAGTAGCCTTTTCAGCTCCTTTTCTGTTATAGGTAACAGTAAAGGATTAAATTTCCTGAATTTTTGCTTAACGGGTTTTGATCCAGGTTTCAGAGGAATTTTTTGCTGAATAATCTCTGTATCAAACACTTTTAGATCTTCATAAGACCAAGCGAATATATCTGAATATTGTTTCATTAATTCAACATATGCTTCTTTCTGTTTTTATGACAGTTTCCTAGATACCTTTACCAATCTGGGATTTGCATCCGAACTAATGTCACAGTCTTCCACATCTGTTTCTTCTATTTGGATAACATCCTTCCTGGAAACATCATTATGATCGAACGACCTTTCTAATGGAACCAAACCCTTGGGCAGATGGTTTGTCTTCAGTTCAATGATTTTGTGACCAACAATAGTATCTTGAAGAACTTCTGCAGTGTGTATTTGTGCTTCTGCATCTTCGTCATCTTGATCAATTGAAATGTTAGAAAACTCTTCAATGGTTTTCAAAAATCTCTGAATTTCCTCATCGTCTTTAAAAACCTGCAATGTTTTATATTATCCGGAATTGAGGGTCTGTGTCTGACTTCAACTTCAAACTTCAGATTAGGAAACATCGGAGTTTTAAAATTTCTTGTTGCAAGTGCCAAAGAGCCAGCCTGCTGATTTAAATTCTTGTGAACAAAAGTAATATTGAATGCCAAGAAGAAATTATCCACATAATCCCACACCTCATTTTTGTATTGTTTCAATCTTTGTTGTTTGGTTTGATATATATTCCTAACCTAGTGAACAATAAGTTCTGAGTCTCCAAAAATAGACAACTTATCTATACCCATATCTCTTGCAGCTTTCAAACCTAACAACAAAGCTTCATACTCACTGATGTTATTAGTGGTGTCAAATTCAAGTTTATATGACATAGGAATAACCTCCTTGGTAGGGGAAATGAAGACAATACTAGCTCCAGAACCTTCTTTAGAACAAGCCTCATCAAAATACATTTTCCAAACAAAATTGTCTTCACTATCTCCTAATGCAGTTGTTGACTTTCTGACTGATACTTCTGCCATTTCCTCATTCATATGAAAAATAGAAGAACCTAGATCATCTTCTATAGTGTATATAGGATGACTAATGGGATTATTATGATCACTTACCAAATAATCCAATCTGACTTCTCTGTATAATCTTCGTTGTTCCCCACCAAAAACAGGCATGGTTGCATAGCTAAGGTCCATCTGCAGAGTGCCACCTACCTTCTTAGCCCAAGATCTCGAAAGAAGCATTCCAAATTTTGGTGGTATGTCAGCCATGATAACATCTAATACCACACTCTTCATAGGTAATTGGGAGAGAGTAACAACCACATCTTTCATAACTCCAAGGTATTTGACTTTCTTGGAGTCAAAATAATATAAATCATGATATGGTCTAGTAATGTCCAACCCTAATTCTTCCATCACCACCTTAGGCATGACATTATGTGAGGCACCAAAATCCATTAAGCAATTGTGCAATATCTTGTCATGGACATTTAGTGAAATGTAGAATGGTGGAGAGGCATCAATTATGTCTTCAATGTGAGGTCCAATAGTAATGGCAGGGTTTTCATCTTCTAGGTTGACTGTATCTGAGAAGGTGACATGAGTTGGAGCTTGTATAGCCTTAAGGACAATTTTTCTGAAGGGTTTTGTTTTCAGGAGTTCTAATAATGGTACTGGAATCTTGATTTTGTTGATTTCATGTTCTAAATTGAAAACATAAACATTTTTATCTGGTTCCCTTATGTCAGCAGTGCTATCCTTGGCAGGTTGCTTCAATGGTTGATCAACTTGGACCTTGGGAACACCTTTGATCACCCCTATCTTAATTGGAGTATTGGCCTTCTTTGTAGAAATAGGTGTATCTACTTTAGGCGCCTGGGAACCAGATCTGAGATTGAATTTTTTCCCTTTAGGTTCCTGCTGGACAATCTCATCTCCATCCCCTTCCTCAAACTGATTTGCAATCAAAGCATCTTCATATTCCTACTGTGTGACATGTAGAGGAGATGATTCAGAGTCATTCAAATGAACTGCAGGGTCTTCTTTTGTATCATCCTCATCTTCCTCCTCATCTACTGCATTATTCTAAAAAGGAGGTAACACCTTTTGGTCATCTTGGTTTTTTCTTTCTCTTGGTAAGATTTGAGGTACATTATTTGGTCTCCTTAACTAATTTGGATTTTTGTAACCGCCCTCTTGTGTAGGTCTATTGGGTTGTTTTTGTTCCATCTTAACCCTTTCCATTTCAAATGTCAGAGTTTTCAACATCTTAGCCACTTCATCCATTTTAGTATCGGATACTGAATTAGAAGATGAAGGCAACTCTTCCTTTTGCTTTTTTTTATCTCTATCACTTCTAGACTTCAATTTGTCTGCTGCTAATATGTTTGATTCTACCTCAATCGCTGCATCTTGCATCAGGCTGAGGGTGGTGGTTCTTCTTTCCCTAAGTAACAAGGAAAATTCAACATCGAATGCATTGGCAAAAGTGATTTTAGCTGATGTCTTTGAAGGTTTTATCTCCTCTAGAATTTTACCATACTTCTGGTTGAACCTTTTGGTAAAATCAGGTATTGATTCACCTTGTTTCCTTCTTAAAGCATTGAATTCAGTAATGTAGTGTTGAAAGTCTTTTTTATCTGCCCAATGTTTGAGAAAGGCCTCATCTAAAGCTACAATATCAACTATTGAATTAGCATGCAAACTCCTGAACCACTTTCTTGCTTCCCCATTTAAACTCTGTACAAATGGTCTCATCCACACATCGACATGCTCTACATTGAAATTGTCTGCAAAACTATAAAAAAAACTCAAATGCTCTTCAGTAGTAACTAATCCATCTCCATTAAATATCGGCACATATCTCATATAATCATTTGGTGGAAAAGCATACATAACTTGTGGAAGTACCAAGGGAGCATACCTAGCTGCAACTATTTCGTCCATTCTGTCTACAGCCATATTAGCTGTGTTTGGAGCTTTGGGAGTGAGCAAGATTGGTGATGTTGTAGTTGAGAGGGTCCCTTGTGTATTACAACTTATATGTACTGTCACTGAGTCTTGATCTTCAGCAGATGGGGATTTCTCTTTTGGACTATGATCAACTAATGGGCTGAGAAATAAAGGATTCTCAAAAGAAAAATAATGTGATCTAAAATCCTCAGATGAGAAAGTTTCAAAAGATGACGAAGGTGTCTTTGGTTCACTCTTAATACCTGTGCTGGAACCTCTCGAATTTTCAGTTATAGGCAAGAAGTCTGGATATTCTTGTTTAATGAGTTCAATAAGAAACTTCTTTTGTTCTGGATTTAATTCTGAAACGTTTGAAGGGAATGAAACTATATCAGACTCAACAATAGGTTTAATTTCACTTTTGGGTTTCAAATCTTCATTTGATTGGGTTTTGATGATTTCAGAAGATTCTGCTTGAGAATTTTTTGAAGATAATTTCCCTTTTGAAAGTGAAGACTGACCAGAAAGAACTTTAGGTTTTCTTAGTATCTTTTCAGGATCTGGCACTGCTGCTATAGGCTCAGAATCTAGATTTTTCCTTGTTACTGGTCTCTTATTAGATGATGGAAGATTTAGAGGAGTTTTAGGTCCTTTACATTCTCTTTTAGGAGCCAGAATTACCACAGAGGAGTCGCCAGGTGAATAATCAAAGTCTTAGATAATGTCCAAAATCTTGTTCACCATCAAGATATGAATCTAAACTTGTCGTTTCCCCAGGGAAGATATCTTTGTTTCTTCGTCCCCGACAACGATGCCAAAAATATTAGTCCCTAAAGTTGCACTTGACTGTGAGAGGGCAAGCTAGGGAATCATTCATTTATTGCAAATTATTTTTAAGGTTTTATGATTTGGTTTTTGTAGGGTGGTTGAAAACTGGGTCAAGATTACATCATGACATGAAAATCAAGATCAAAACATAGCATATCCCACTGGCTGAATAATAGGTAGACACATAGATGGACTAAACCAATTTAAGAAAAAGGAAGATGAAGTCTTCAATTTGTCAACTTCACAAGAGTTCTCGTCTCAATATATCATAAAGAAACAAGATTATCAACTTGATATCATAACTTGAAAATTATCTCTACAACAAAATTTTCACTGTACAAATTAACAGTCAAGAATAAAAAAAGAATTGCAATCTGAATAATTAATTCAATCATGAATAAAGAAATAACAGAGTAGAAAAA
>SNQJ01S0146370.1:13089-23928 GCA_010110895.2 Picea sitchensis
AGGCTTTGCCATATTTCCTGGAAAACATTTAAACATGATTGTAACAAATCTCCATGTTACCTTTAGGATATAATCACAGCAGTGGCTTTGGCATTTTTCTGCTTGAGCTTTGTGGTTAGCACAACATTGTGCCAGTAGAGTCTAAAATTAATCTCCCTGAGTTCTTTAAGCAATGCCCTTTTCTCTTTCTTCTTTTTTTTAAGACCTTGAATCCTTTCTTGTTGGCGAGCATTCCACTGTTCTATCTGTGCCTTCTCCTTCTTTAATTGTCTTATTGTTTTCTAAAATTCCTTGATCTTTTCCTTATCAGTTCTAATTTTAACTCCGAATCCTGAGCATTCTTCATAAGGTGCAGTTTCATTCAGGTTTAAGGAAACACTAGGTTCCTTGGCTTTAACCTGGTACTTTGAGACTAATTCTGAGCTATGTTCTTCCTCGGAACTTGATGAATCTATAGCTCCAGGTACATCTGGTAAGCGATCCGAGTCTTCCAAGTAATCATGTTTATCCTCAGGGGATTCACTAATTCCTTTATCCATCCCTTTAGCTTTTGCTAATCTAGTTGAAGCTCTCGTTATAGGGATTGTAGGTGGTGTAAGTATTATTTTTCCTTTACTGACAGATTTCTTGGGCAATGGGGTCCTTTTTGCCCTTTTCCTGGTACTTGCTTCAACATTCTCAGAATCATCTTCTATGATTATGGTGTTTTCTTATTTGATTGACAGATTGAACATTGCATTTGACTTCAGCCTATACTTGTTGGTCACCCTAGTCGAATTTCTTTGAGGTTTCTGTGATACACACACACCTTTAACTGTTTTCCCTTTGGTTGCAACACTCCTTTTGTTGGTTGATGGCATTTCAGGCTTGACTGTAGTTTGAGCAGAAAGATTGTTATCTAAATCTGTTTCCCCTTTAACATCTTCCTCAGGAAATGTTTCAATTTCAGGCTCCCATCTAGGTCTTTTACTTCTGCTCCTCCTAGTCACCTTGATATCAGAAGACTCATCTTTCACAAGGTTTTCATCAGAAATATCTCGGCTTTATGTGATGGTCGTCCTCCCTCTACCTTTCTTCTTCTTATTGGAATGAGTGATAGGGTTTAAGGATTGTGTGAGCCAGCTCCAAGGCTTCTCTAATTCGTTCAAAGCAGACATGACTAGGGTTTTAATCAAAACTTGATGGAACAGACTGCTTTTAGCATCGATAGAAAGTGACTGCACTTTCTTGGACATCTTTGTCAAGATTTTAAGCAGAAAATAAGGGAGATTTAAAGGGTAATCACCATTTAAGTGCATTAGTATTATGATATGGTAGATATAGACCAATGAAAACCTTCCTTCGCAGGTGATGTACCTGTGAATCACGACTAGAGTAGTGTGCCATTCGGGTCGAACCCAGCTGTGAGGTATTCCCCTTCTCCAATCTGGATTCTGCTTATCTGGAAGGAGGAATTGGTTTACAAATTCAGTAACCACGTGCTCTTTATTCCACCATCTTTCCCCTCCAACCACGAGCCTGCAAGCCTTTGTGATAGTCTGCTCTGTCACTAACATCAACATCTTATTGATTTTGACCTCGTGACCATCAAAATTCAGAGCGAACTCCATGGAAACATGCTCATCGTAACCCTGAAAAGTGGTGAGAAACTCAAATCACCCAGCGTCTCTGAACCTTTGAGCCATCTGAGTATAGGATTCAAGAAGTTCATCACCCTCTGGTTCTATTCTGGCAACCTGTCCACTCCTCTTTGGCACCATCAAACACAATTCTGCAACTTTCGTCCCCGGGTTCCAAACTCGCCACCTACAATTGTTAGTGTATACCGTTGCTTTGAATGGATACTTGCATTCCTCACTATAAGCCTGAATTAAGCCAACTCGAACAGGTAACATATAATGATCATCAAGCAACAGGTGATTTGAAATGAGTCCTGCGCGCGTACACAACAATTAGATTCTGAAACCGTTGGATTTGGAAATGATTGCCAAGATTTTGTGGACGCATGCGAACTCTCAATCCACGATTCATGTCATCATAACGAAATCGGGATGGCAGGCGCATATCATGGCATGATTATTTGGCTCTAGGGGAATAGGCTTATTCCCGTAGCACGTTTAACAACTTAGCAAAACTTGAAAATTTGAAATTCAAACGGCATATAAGGAGACACCTTAATTTTAAACAATGTGTTTTCAAAATCGAACTTAAATAAATTATCAAAGACTGTAATGCAAACCACAAAATACCAAAATCGAAAAATTGAAATAGACTGAAAACATAAAATGAAGAATGGGTAAGGAGGGTTTAGGACAAGGGTTTCTCACTAAACCAAGACAAAATTAGAGACTAACAGTAACATCGCAATGTGACGAACATAAACTGATGTAGCAATGTGACGAACATAGTCATGTCGTCACAATGTGACAAACATAAATAGATGACGCACATCGCCATGTTGTCGTAATGTGACAAAAATTTCATCACGTTGCAATGTGACACACATATCCCAACGTCGCAATGTGACAAACATTTCCAAACATCGCAATGTTGCAATCTACCAAACATAGTAATGTCGCAATGTGATGAACATATACGGACATTGTAATGTGAAAAACATATACGAACGTCGCAATGTGACGAACATAGCCCTGTCGTCATAATGTGATGAACATAGCCGTGTCGTCATAATGTAACGAACATAAACGAACATCACAATGTGATGAACATAGCCTTGTCGTCGCAATGTGATGAACATATCCTCATGTTGTAACGTGACACACATATCCTGATGTTCCATTGTGGCGGACATTTCTAAACGTTCCAATGGGATGAACACAATCCATCATCGCAATGTGATTTACACAACCCAATGTGGCAATATGACAAACATAGATCAACATTGCAATGAGACAAACATTTCTCGACGTTGCAACATGACGAACATAACCCTTTGTCGGACTGTGACGAACCTATTCCAACGCCATAATGTGACAAACCTATTCCAACACCATAATGTGAAAAACCTATTATAATGCCATAATGTGACAAAAAAAAACCCTTCATTTTAATTTGATGACCATAACCTTACGATGTCATGTGACGAACAAAAGTTGATGTCACAATGTGACGAACAAAACCTGATGTCACAATGTGACAAACAAAACATGATGAACATTGCAATGCAGTAGTGCCATAGTAAACTATGGTTAAATATATACAGTAGTGCCATAGTAAACTATGGTTAAATATAATCAATGTGACCCGCCATAATCACATCCACATGGTCAACGAAGGTCATCCATGGGCACATGGTCAACCATAATAAACCTCGATCAACCATGGTCAACCAAATATAACCATGGTGAAGGACAACCACAATAAATCATAGTCAATCTTTCCTTCCCAAAGTCAACCAAGAT
The DNA here is from genome assembly GCA_010110895.2 of Picea sitchensis. Lineage (NCBI taxonomy): Eukaryota > Viridiplantae > Streptophyta > Pinopsida > Pinales > Pinaceae > Picea > Picea sitchensis. The sequence continues at coordinate 16,512 of SNQJ01S0146370.1, forward strand.
CTACCAAAGTTCACCATGGTCATGATCAACCATAAAAAACCATGGTCATTGTCAATTAATGTATTAATGTGTTAATACTTTAATAATGTATTATTAATGTATTACTACTTTAATAATGTAAAAATTAAAGTATTAATACATCAATGTATAAGGAAACATATTAAATTATTAATACATTAATAAAGTAATAATACATTAATAAATGTCCATCAGATGTAGCTTGGGTGCTTGGGAGGAATGATTGTTACCCTCCCCACCTAGGTTCAAATCTTTGGAGTGACATGTTGTGCCCTTTAATGGGTCTATAAGATGCATACATATGATCTTCTTCTTTATGTTGATGATATTGTTCTTATGGAGAGGAGTCCCCACAATCTTGAAAACCAACTAAGAATCCTTAGGGATTTTTTGCTCCAATATGGGTATTGACTGTTAATACTGACAAGACTAAGGTCATGATCATTAAATCCAATAAGATAACTTATGATACCTTCGTATATGAAAACAACAACTTGGAGGAAGTGACTTCATACAAATATCTTGGAATCGATATTCACCACAAACTTAATGTAACACCCGATATTTTAGCCTTAGACAGTTAGAACATTGTTGTTTGCTCATCTTAATAATTCAATGTTTAACAGTTGTTTGGAGTTAGTTAGACTGAGTTAGACATTCGAGATGTGTTCATCTAGACCTATTTGTGTGTTACATGATATTATTTTTATTGTTATATGCTCATGACAATGATAGCACTTTGATTGCTTGAACATGAAAATTAAAATGAGAAGTTTCGGTACATGGATACTAGTTCAAGTTATGTTGTGAATGCATAATAGATGAAAGGCATGATGTAAATAAACATACATTTCTTAATAGAGTGTCAATGCAAAAATGGATTCTTATATGAAATATGTGATGTATCTGCATGGATATGAGTTATTGGTGAACTAACATACAGGTTGATGAGTTATGTGATGGCCAAATGATTATAGTGTTGAGGTAACTCAGATGTTGTAGACATCAAGAAGATAGTGCATGCTATAAGTTGTACTTATTATTTAATTTATGATTCGAAATTTTGTTGTGATTTGTGGTAAGTGTGATTTTGACAGGATGCACAACTTACCCAGAGTGGTTGTTTGATGACGTGACTCTAAGAACAGTAGTTTCATAGTATGACTTGATGTAAGGTGTTCACCCAAGTTCTATGAGGAGAGGTGGAGGTGTTTCCCACTATTTATCCTCCAAAACCTAGAGTCGTGGGAGGGTTGTGTGAAGTCACACTCCCCTAGACATGTGATGGAAATTTCTAGTTTTCTGTTGGGAAAGCTTGGTCGAGATGTATGAAACTTCCTCTTACTGGTTCTATCTGGAGTTAGGCCAATATAGTTGACGCTCTCGCTTAGTCCATCAAAGGAAATGATAGGATGGAAGATAAAAGTAGACTAAGAAGGAAGGATGCTTCGATGTTAGTAGAGAATATTGATTGGGGATTAGATGTGCCACTATTGCTTCCTCCCTTGGTTCCTACCATGTTTAAAACCCTCTTTTGATTCTCTTTTGATATTTTAAGTGTGATAATGAGTTATTGATGAATTATTGTAATTTTGTTTGTTAGGATTATTAAATGATGCATTTACTTGATATGTTGTCTTCCATGCCTTGGTGTGATCATGCTAGAATTGTGTGCTAGAGACAATGGTTATTTATTGTTAGTACATGCATAAGATATGTGTCTGTTAGCTATGCACACATACCTTGCACATGTTCACTAGTAGAATTAATTAATGTATTAATTATTAGACTAGATTATTAACTATTTAATTGAATTGTTTAATGACTATGTAAATTATATTGCATACAAAAATATCTAGTAGCCTTAAATATCTTCTTTGGCTTTAATTGATGATTGGTATGATGAATTAAATGAGTATGGTGGGTGGTCATGTACATTTTGGGGAAAATTTTCAAGTTGCATTTATAATATAGCATGAGAAGAAAAACTTTGCATTTTATTTATTGTTATTTTATGTAAATCATTTATATTTTAGTTTATTTTAACTTTTCCCAAAAATCTAGAAGAGAGAGGTTGATGGCTAATAACGAGGGTAGTTGAGGACATTTGGGGAAGTGGGCATGAAAACTTGACAAATAGGAAGAGGAAGTGGTGATGGAGGGGAGGTTAATAGGTTGAGAGGTTGGATAGTTCTTGAAAGATATATTTCTTGTGATAGTCTTCTTAGAGCATATGTGCTTTGTTGTTCTTGGAGTCACGGGTGTTGGAACATATATATATATATATATATATATATATTTCTAAACTTTTGGACTTTAAATGATTTTCATTCATGGTTAAATAAGAATAAGGCGTGCGTGATATACGCTGTTGATGAAGTCTTCCATCTAATCGAATGACCCTAAATATATTCGGATTTGTGGAGCTGCCAAACGGTTAAAGAGTTAAGTCACAAGAGGCCACTTCGGAGCTTCATGTTTCGGGCGTTTCAACAAGTCACAACTTTAAAAAAGGCTGAAACCCGAATGTGTCCGTTATCGCTTTTCACCAACCTTTGAAAGACACGAGTCATGGTACACATTTACGTTTTGAATCTTCCCTGAGTCAACATGTGGCACCCTTCCCTAAGATTTTCATCTAAGGATTCACATGATTCTAATTAACTCGTCGCACTCCCTGGTCTCGACACATCATTTAAAATGATGTCACCCTCGACACGTCACTACGGGTAACGACCATTCGAAAATATAATGACGAGCTAAATTGCAAACCCACGAAACAACAAAATCTCGAAATATTAAATCTTAATCAATTAAGTTAATCTCGGTTAAAAGACAGTTAATAACTTCACACTTCGGAGATTCGAACATTTATCATCCATCACATCTTGAAGTCTTCGAAGTCCAAACTTCCAAAACACTTCAAACTTAAACAAGGTTAATTAAAGCTAAAAAATGATTATCCAATAACTAATCATTTCCTGGTTTTGGGTTTCGGGGATTCTATCTCGAGCTACTATTAAAAATCCTGAAGTCTGAATGTCCAAAAACACTTAAATTTAAACACGATTAATTAATGTTTTAAACAATATTATCTCGAAATTAATCTTTCGTGAATTTGCGATTAAGAGATTTTCTACCCTGTTTCATCCAAAATTCTCAATCACGAATCGTCGATATTAATGGCATTAATAACAAATCTACGGTAATGATTCTAATGTGGATTGCATATCGCCAACTAGATCTTCTCATTAAGGTAAATAAATTTATCGTCAGTAAAGGTATTCTCAAATTAATACGCCTAAGGTGAATAAGAACACTTGATTTTGAATTCCATTTTCATTCTCACAGAATAGCAAGTTTTAGCCAACTAAGAAGCTCACGCATCCTCCTGTAACAGGTAACCCAGTTCCGGTTTCATCAAGATCATGGCACCTTGAAATATGGCCAAAGCATCTAGTGAAAGCGCAAACCCGAACACAGATGTTCTGTCAGACACCTCACCGAGAGTCATCGATACAGTAAAATCATGGACACAGGTGTTCGACATTCTACAACACGAGCTGATAAATTGCCTAGAGGATTCAGGTGATGAAGTGTCTGAAACTCATGCAACTAAACTCAGAGATATATCTTAGTTAGAGCTACACAAAATAGCCGCGCGACCAAGGCTCATGTCGTATAATGACATGATAGGCTGGGCCCTGGAGAACGCCGACATTTCAACTAGGAGCATTTGCAATTCACAGAAGGTTGTTGTTGGGTCTTTTCGATCGGAGAATATACAAGTAATGTATAAGTTATCCCTCGTTTTTAAATACAGTTACAACGTTGCGTTCATAATGGATTTTGACAAACAAGAGTGCACATAATATGACAAAAACTACCCTGATTTAATCAAGGACTGGTGGGGGCACCCTGAGAAATTAAGAGCCGACACTCACGACATATATTCCACAACATCGTTAAACACCCATATGATTTATGTGGCTATGATGCTATGTAGGATATTCGGGAAAAAAGACTCCTCTCATTTCCTGTTAGCCTGGGTACCAATTATGCATGAAGTGGTCGAAGGCTACTCTTTCAGTTGGGCCAAGATGTTATTAGACAACCCGACTAAGGAAATCACAGGGTACCAGTTGGTAAATTCCAAAGGGAAACCGACTCCTTTCTATATGTCAGCATACATTATGGATGCTATTTTCTTTATGACTCCTTTCCCTTTGATGAGCTGGAGCTGGACCTCGACCAACGTCGAGCCTATCCATTTCTATCACTCCAAACTATGGGAGGACAAAGCCAAAGATTTGTTCTATGAAATATGTCATTATGTAGTCGTGTCGATTCATATCGACCTATACGGTTTCCCACCTCCCAGAATTTCAAACAGAATCATGGCTAACCTGGCAAAATAGCAGACTGGTATATTGAGGAAAAATTTTCCTACATCAAGGTTTTTGGGTGCTCGGTTCCCCCCCATGCTCTCCCAAAATTTTTACCAGATCGTTTGGTATGAAAAGAGGTGGCTTATTAGACCATGATAGGGGGCATCAGTAAAGAATTGAAAGCGGCCTAGAAAAAGGTATGGCCAACCTTCCCTCTTCAGGTTGGTATGTTTTCGTTGTTAGATTTTGGTCATTCGAAAGTAGAGGCTGCGGCTCTAAAAGACGCCAAGTTAGTTGATATTGAGTTTAAGAGGCATGATCCCTAGAAGATCGTGGAAACTCACCTGGCTCAATACAATTTAAAGAAGTATGTGCATGATATTTCCCCACATGATGAAATATTCAGGGGAGCCAGATCATATGAGGATGTATTGAACAGAGTTTGAACTCTGTCTCTAGATCAACTAACCAGTTTCTACAATTTTCAGAAGCATAGAAAGAATAGTTTGCCAAAGGTATTACAGGGAGAACCAATAACATTGTCGTCTACACAGGAAGCTACACCTCGTGGTTTAGAGGTAGGAAGTTTCGACAAACAAAGTACTGAGGAAAATCCAAAGAATGTTGAAGTCTCAATGCAGGAAGTGGAGACTCCATTATCAAACCCACCAGGTACTCAAACAAAATCTCAACTTGAAGCTTTTCTAAAAAAGGGATAGGATACATCACCATCCACACCAGATAAACCGACTACCAACACAGCAGAGCAACAACCGTCCATAGAGATAGGTAGCCCCATTTTCTCATTAACACCTTTACAGTCAAGTCAAGGAGATCCCAATTCTGAAGTCATATTTATAGAGGATCTTACTCTAATTTCAGTTGAATAAATGCCTCCTTCGGACTTCTTTTTCAGCAAGAAGAGGAGGGCCATAGTTAAAAGAGAAACACATCAAGAAGATGGTGCAACAGTTAAAAGGCACATAATGTTGTATGATGGATAGGGCCTATATGATTCAGAATTCACCAAGGAAATGGCAGGTTCATTAGGTGCCTTTGCCATGACCAATCAATGTTTAGTATAAAATCTAGCTGAGCAACTAAAACAGAGGAACCTGTTGGGAAGGCAGTTGCAAGACCAGATGACGACCATGGAACGAGATGCAAGAAATAATATGAACACAGAGTTTGAACAAGTCAGAGCCAATGACAAACATTAGATCCAACAACTGAAAGCTAACCTCAATGAGATCTACCAAAATTCACAGGCCAACAGAGGGTTGGTCACTCAATAGGAAGAATTAATCAAGCAATTACAAGCCAAGATAGACTTGGTCTAAGGTACAATAGTAGAGATGACAACTTTCCAGGCTCAAGCATTGGAAGTACATGAAAAGCTAGAACCATCCCAACAAGATCTTTTTACAAAAGTGGAAGCCATTCAAAATTGCTATCGAGTAGTAGACCTTTCCCTGAAGAAAACCAGAGGCAACATAATTTTGAAGGCCTGGGAAATAAATCTTGTTGAAAGCAAGAGATTGGCCAGAGAGGTAGACGAAGATTTCCTAGAAGCAATATCTTCACTAGACAAAGGGTTACTTGATGTTGAAGGAAATACGATCTCCGAAGCCCCGGGACAAATTGACATAGCAAAGAACCAATATAATTCTAGAACAAGAAGAGAAGAAGCCATGACGACCATCCAACAAATGAGCCAAATTGATCTTATCAAAATAAACAAATGGATAGTAGACCCAAGCTTGCAATTACAGGTCACATCTTTAGCAGTAGAAAAGATATAGGAAAGGTTGCCTCAGGTAGAAAAGAAGCTATACATTTTTTAAGCAAATGAAGCAACTGAACCTTCTGGGTTGGTGGTACAGTTAGTGAGTAGATGCATCCAATGCGTCGAATATGGGAAAGCAAGCACATCTGGAAACAAGTAAGACAACATGTACATACTACTCATACATGTCAATATCAGATGTCATCCATCTCCGGGTTAAAGGATGAGAAGAAGAAACGTCTCTGCCAGAAGACGAAGAGACAAAGGAGAATTCTAATGGAACTTTTCAATTTTACAGTTTGTAATATTTACTATTTTTAAATTATGAGAAGTCCAACCGTTTGGGGTTGTGAAAATTTTGTATAAATACATAGATTGAAGATCTATTGAAGGTTGCTTCTTGCCGATTGTAATAGAGAAAACTCTCCTTATAGATTACTAATACAAGTGCAAACAACACTTCCAAGTTTTGTTAAATCTAGGTTATGTGTTTCTTTTGTTTTCCATTTCTCGGCATTTTCTTTATGTATTCCTTGATAAATGTTTGATTCCAATTTAGTACAACAACTACTGTAATCACAAGGTCTCAATAACTTATTAAGTAAGCAACTTTTCCTCTGCATTTACTGTGAGTAAATCAAGACCTTCTTGCTGTATAGATTACTGCATTTTTTACTTTATTCAAGGGTACACTATCTCTTTTCCTCTACTGCAAACAAGGTAGGAATTTTCAATAATTGATGCCCTACTTCGTTTTACAGTTTTGTATTTTCATCTCATACCATTCGATATTGCAATTTCGGCTCAGATACGAAATACAGCGTTTGTGTTGTCAAACTGTTAATTTCATTTAAAGAAATTTTCTCATACAACTAAGGTAGAAAAAGCACTTTAAAACACACTCTCTTAAACTTTCCTGATGCCTGACATTATTATTTGAGCCTTAAGTTTAATCTCAGGACCAACAATGGGCACAGAGGGCCAATAAATCGAAAGGTTTCATGGAGCTAGGAAGTCGGCTAGGTTCCTAATTGGCTGGGAGGATTCTGTTGTTTCATTCTGGGAAAGTGGAAAAATAATGCTTGGAAGCATCTTCCTACTAGTGATAGGACTATGTTGCAAATGGTCATCTTCAACAGACTAGGGAGGAGGTATTTTATTTGGTATGTTTTGTTATGTTTTATTTAAATATTTTAATCATAAAGTTAGCATCTTATTTATCTCA
>SNQJ01S0146370.1:23938-37867 GCA_010110895.2 Picea sitchensis
TGTATTTGTGGTCACAATGCATGCCATGCCACCATATTTGTATTTGTGGTCACAATGCATGCCATGCCGCCATCAACCGTAACCAAATTATGAACTCATGGCCACACACCAATCAAAATTATGTTATAGAAATTATTCTTGAAGTTAAAATTTTCAGATTTACTCACTGTATTGGGAATTGAACCAAACATTTTACACACACACACACACACATATATATGTTGATTCTCCATTCATTATCTTCAATTAATATGGTGTTATTTCCTAGAAATTCAGATTTCTGTTGACAGATAAATCTCGTAGTCTCACATACTCGATACCCAAATTAGCCATTTCTAAATTATATCGATAGTCAGATCCGTCCTCTTGCACCAAAAAGAGCCCAATCAAAACGGTTCTGAATGAAGCTTAAATTCTTGAAATTGGGTTAAGGATTTATGTATCAGGGTTTGAAGGCACTAAAATCTTAGTTTGTGTGAAGTCCTTCAGTTTTTTATTTTCTTTTAGTTTTTTATTTTTCCCCGTGATTGCATTTGGTTGAAGAGATTGTTTAAAATGGTTGTAGGTCAAACAAGAATTTGTAAATAAGTGGTTTAAAACGGCTGGATATAGGTCAAAATATGAGGCTTGCAGATCAAGATTCATGTCTTGATATTATTTGGGTTTGCATATCAAGATTCATGTCGTGATATTGTCTGATATATTTATAGTGTGGGTTATGGGTAGAACCTATGACTTACTACATAGAAAACATATGTATATCCAAGAGAGAAAAGATCACCAAGTACCAACAGATTCAAAAAAAAAAAAAACTCCGTAATTCCCATTAATGGATTGCCAATCAATTCTCTATTTTCTGCATCAATGACATAAACAATGTAGATTTCATCACTTTTGGTGTCCTGGCATATGCAATCATCTTTTGATTCAAGATCACCTTTGCTAAATGGATGAACTCTGTGTATTCATGTCAAATAAACAAAATAATTTTAGAATTATGAGTTGTAGCTATATGAAGCAATAAAGTGTGTGTTTACAAAAACAACAAGTATGATCCGTTAACCTTGAGAAGAACTCTAAAATCTAAATGTTGTGAAGGGGATTTTTATTTTTCTCCTTTATTGTTTTGAAAGTAATAGAATGCATAGTAACCCCCTTCTAGATTGATCTGACATCATAAAACAGAGTGCAAAAATAAACAAAGATTAAACAAGGAGTGTTGGGAGGTATAAGTGTGCCTACATCTTTTGTGGAGGAGCATAAGTTGGAAATATGATTAAGCCTTCCTTCGTATTTATGGTTGTTTTCGCTAGAACTTAGAGATTTCACAAAATAAAATAAAGGGAAACAAACAATTCTAATTTGTGAGTTGAGTAAAAAAAATGAAAATAAAAATAGAAGTATATCATTCAAGAAAAATAAAAATGGGTACGATCATTAAAATTAAAGAAATTAAATACAAGAAATGTACGTGTAACATTGCCCTAACAATTCTAATTTGTGAGTTGAGTAAAAAAAATGAAAATAAAAATAGAAGTATATCATTCAAGAAAAATAAAAATGGGTACGATCATTAAAATTAAAGAAATTAAATACAAGAAATGTACGTGTAACATTGCCCTTGCTAGGATAACGCACACGTCCTGCAGAAATGGCTCATGTCATAACATCATTCAAAGTGAAAATCAATATAATGTTGACACAATAGTGCCTCCTTGTCCTGTATCAACAGAGGCGTGACGACCACAAACTTGAGACAAAATGTATAAGCTCTCGTGCAAATATAAAAAAAAAAGTAGGATGCTTCACTTACTTCATCCGATGCATCCTTAATCGAGCATATATCGACCTTATCTAAGGTCACATTATTAAAAAAAACTATTTTTCTATGATTTGTTTTTAATGTCAATCTTGAACACTTCAATTTTCAATGACAATATGACTAAATTATAAGACCCACATACGTATAAATGTGTAGTTAGATACTCGTCATTGAATCTTTCCAAAAGAATATTTGAAATGACACGTTTAGTTCTATGTTGTGATAGAAAACATTTAGTTCTATGTTGTGTTATTGTTGGTTTTATTTAGTTGAGAGGCATTTTAAGAATACCATTTTAAGAATAGTTGAGTATTCAATGAAAATAAATAACAATTTTCATTTTTGAATTTAATATAAATGTATGGAATGCAAATTTCATTGGATGATAATAATAAATATTATGAAATAATAACTATAAATAATATTGGAGTAAAAATGTAAGGCTAAGAGTGTTTGAATCTCTTTTAGGATCTTATGCCAAACCTTTAAGTAGTGACAAATTCGAGGTGTCGATTAGAATGGTTAGACAAATGAGTTGTTTTCATCATTGAAATATTTTTAAGATAGTGTGAAGAAATCAAGTTATCTGATAACCTCGCTCGAAAGAAGGACATATTAAAGTATGGTGGTTATTACAATAAAAGTTTTACAATTGGAAGGTTCCTTGATGGTTTGAATAATTATAATGGGATGTTTATAATTGAAAGGTGCTTAAATATACTTAAAATTATTAATATAGTTATGTTATTTTAGCAATGAGATGGAATGATAATCGCTACTCACATAGCTAAAAGAGCGATGCATGGTAAAGAATAATAGTATGCCTGATGTCAAAAATAATGGGGAGAAATTGTTGATTAGTGATTTTAGAATATTACAAGGAGATGTTGAAAGTAATATCATAATGTCACATGAATTAATTTAAAAGTTAGAAAAAAATGATATTCTAAATCTCTTGGATCCTAATAAAAGAAATAGATTTGAAGATGAGAAATATAATTTATATGAAGGGTCTTCTCCTTATAGTTAATGTAGTAGCAGTTTTGTGATGATTCTATAATAGCATAATCAAAGTAGTGAGCATGTAATAAATTTTAAAAATTTAATGCTAGGGAGATGTAAAGACCATGCATTATGATTTCCTTGCATTTTGGCCATAACTTCAGGACAAAGTTTCCTGAAGGGTGGGTGTATGTAACACCCCATATTTTAGCCTTAGACAGTTAGAACATTGTTGTTTGCTAATCTTAATAATTCAATGCTTAGCATTTGTTTGGAGTTAGTTAGATTGAGTTAGACATTCAAGATGTGTACATCTAGACCTATTTATGTGTTACATTATATTATTCTTACTGTTATATGCTCATAACAATGATAGTACTCTGATTGTTTAAACATCAAAATTAAAATGAGGAGTTTTGGTACATGGATACCGATTCAAGTTATGTTGTGAATGTATAAGAGATGCAAGGCATGATGTAAATAAACATACATTTCTTAATAGAATGCCAATGCAAAAATGGATTCTTATATGAAATGTGTGATGTATCTTCATGGATATGATTTATTGGTGAACTAACATACAAGTTGATGAACTATATGATGACCAAGTGACTATAGTGTTGAGGTAACTTGAATTTTGTAGACATCAAGAAGATAGTGTATGCTATAAGTCAAGTACTTATTATTTAATTTATGATTCAAAATATTGTTGTGATATGTGGTAAGTGTGGTTTTGATAGGACACACAACTTTCCCAGAGTGGTTGTTTGATTACATGACTCTAAGAACAATAGTTGCATAGTATGACTTGATGTAGGGTGTTGACGCTAGTTCTATGAGGAGGAGTGGAGGTATTGCCCATCGTTTATCCTCCAAAACCTAGAGTTGTGGGAGGGTTGTGCGAAGTCACACTCCCCTAGACGTGTGATGACGATTGCTAGTTTCCTGTGTTGGCATTATTGATTTTGTGTTGTCATTGATGGAAACATGGGACAAACATGTACAAGAATCAGAGAAAAGGAAGATCACCTTGTGGTAGAAGCAATTTGTGATCATTGTTAATCATAGGATCAACAATGATCCTATGATTATAAATCTTAGGAGAGGTAGCATGGAGAGAATCCATGTATAGAAGAAGTAACAAAGCACAAGGAATTAAGAGCTCAGGAGGGTTAGCGATTGAATATCAGTGCATAAAAGAATGCACAAACAATTATTAAAAGCTCATTAGAAATAACGATGAACATATCAGAAGGAAGATATGTTAATCAAAGCTCAGGAGAGATGGCGCATTTGAAATAACACAAGAGATAGAGTTTAGTGAGTAAAGAAAACCTTTATAAGGGATCAATCAAATGAGAGTCGTTCATCCACAATTCAGATGCAAAACCCGGCCGTCAGATCATAGAGGTAACTTGCGTAAAGAAGAGAAGAATCGTGGTCGTCTGTTGAAGATTTGAGAATGATTTAGATAATGATATCTATATTAAATCTAGACTGTCAGATTGACTACTAAGAGTCATGGATCGTCGATCGTGGAAATGACGTACACATGGTCAGCCCGACATTGACCACTTAGGATAATATCGAACTGAAGGAATTTGAGTCGAAGCTGAAGTTTTGAAGTAAAAGTAAGTCGTCATATCTAAGGAGCACTTCGAGATCAATGATAATCGTCAAATCAGGGTTTCGTAGCAGCAGTCAACTCCGACGATGACCACTTCGGTGAAAAGGAGTTCGAATTGAACCAGAATTCCTGAAGCCTGAATTCACGAAAAAACACCAACCGTCCGATATAAGGAACACTTCAAGAAATATCCTGCCGTTGGATTGAGTAAAGTGGAAGGATAGGATAAGAAAGGCCAAAGGCCCAAGATCCCGAATAAATGAATTCTCGACAATTGTTGGATTGTGTTAAACTTTTTGAGTTAAAGAAGGACTATTAGATGAAGTCAAGTTACTCGAGGTTTATTCTTCGGGGAATCTCACTCCGAGAGAATTGGGAAGTGGGAAAAAGTGAATAAGTCGAAGTCCTGAAGGCCAAAATGAATTTGGACCATTGATCTAAAACTGATCACGATCGTTGGATGAATCCAAGTGGAAGGATAGTGTAAGCACTTCCATGTTGACCATTTCGGCATTGACCACTTCAATGAAAAAGGTTTTAGAACATGTAAGTTAGCCCGAAGGCTAGAGCTCCGAAGTCACGAAGTAAGAAACGTGGCACACACATTGAGATACCATGTCATCATAGTTCACAAGACCACGTCAGTAAGGACACGTGGCACAATCATATGGTGACAAGTGTCAAGGTCCAGTTGGCACTTTAGGTATACGAAAGTCACGAATCTAAGTGACACATGGAAACCACTCAGCTAGTGCCACATCAACAATGATGTTAAAGCAAGCTATGTCACTTTGGGAGTATGTCCTTTAGGGATATCCAGTTTCTACTACCATCAAATACTCGAAGTGTTGAAGGCCAAAGTTAATGATGGTCATTGATCTAAGATATTTCGAGCATTCTTGACCATTGATCAAGTACAGTGGAAGGATAGAGTAAGCATAAATCACAAAGTAACGTTAATTGTTGATCTAATTCGGGAGAAGTCTCGATCATTGATCAAGTACAGTGGAAGGATAGAGTAAGCGTAAATCACGAAGTAACGCTAACCATTGATCTACTTCGGGAGCGTTCTCAACCATTGATCAAGCATAGTGGAAGGATAACGTAAGTGAAAGTGTTAACCGACAACAAGAGGTCACCACCGCTTTATGACTTATTCGGTGGGTTATCACTCCGGAGGAATTGAACTACTTCAGAGTTATAGTAACTTGGAGTCCCAGAGTACTGAAGCTCTGAAATAAGATCTGGACCGTTGAAGTTTATGGACACACGTCAACTCAAGATTAATAGAGTATACATTCGGTGAAATTTAGTCCGGGAGAATTGGAAGTTTATAAAAAGAACAAACTCTCAAAGCTACGAAGTACCGAAGGAAACGACAACCGTCCATCTCAGGATTGCATCCCAACCATTAGATAAGGATAAGAAAATTGTGAGAAATGAGTCTTTTAAAAAGAATGATCAGATCATTGATCCAAAATAGTGATCAACGATGAGGATTAAAACCGTGAATTGAAGTTTCTCGAGATATAACACTCTGGAAGATATCACTTCAGAGATAACAATATTTGGTGAAGAGAAGAAAAGTTCCAGAGTGTCGAAGCCCGGAGAGCACAGTCCCAACACTGGACATATAGGGGCTAAAAAGAAAAAATGGGAAGAATTATGAAGCACGAAACATTGGTCTCATGATAGAGGAATAAGGGTTAAAGAAGAGGCAGCACTTAAAAACATTGTTGGAAGGAAGCGCCTCTGTAGAACTTGATTTCTACAACATTTGCAGTGACAGGTTTTTAACCAGAATAGAATAAATGCAAAACGAGGGATTTGAAGTCTTTAAATAAAACTATTAATGATAATAATAATAACATAAATTATTATTATTAATTCAAATGAAGAGGTGTAGTGGTTCAAACAAAGGGACATAATGCTTCAAACTCATACATATTGGGAGACTATATAAACAAAGAAGTATGGTGAACAAAAGAGTAGTTGAATTTGTTGAAGTATATATTATTATATATAATGGATTGAATGAAGGTTCATTCTATCAGGTTGGTGCCTATTTACAAGTTGGGTCTTGTATGAGGATTGGATTCCTCACATCTCAGTTGGATCTGAGATCAACAAGCTGGGACTTATTATGAGGGTTGGATTCCTCATTTCACAGTTGGATCTAAGAACTACAAGTTGGGTCTCTCATAATTGTTTGAATATGAAGATTGATCTTATGTATTCATTCAAGTTAAATAAATAAAGACAATATTTATTCTCTTATATATTGGTTGAGGAATTGAAATAAATATATGTTGTTCAATTAATTTATGAAAAGTAGAAAATTGTCCAAAGTTTTGTGACAATGATTCACCCCCCTCCTCTCAGTGTCAAGTGTACATTTCAACAATTGGTATCAGGGTGGGTGCCTTCAACACAGTTTAAACACTAGAAGGTAGATTCTAAAGAAATGGGTGGCTTTACAAATGAAGCTCCCTTAGTTGATGGAACAGATTATTTGTCATGGAGAGAAAATATGAAAAGATATCTGAAGTCAAGAGAATCTGGAGTTTGGGATTTGGTAGTAAGTAAGCCCTGGCACTTAACTACTTCAAATAGAAAAACCAAAATTGCAAAGGAAGCAAGGAGAAATAATTCATTAGCCATAAAAGAAATCCAGGATGGATTGTAAGACCAAGTCAAAGAAAAGACGAGACACTACAAATCTGCTAAATAATTATGGCTCCACCTAAAAAATTGTTATCAGAATGAAGCACAAGAAGAAGAGAAATCCTATCAAAGTAAGGAACAAGACTCAGATAAAGAGGATTCATGTCAGAATAAAGAACAAAACTTAGAAGAAGACAATTCTTATCCAAATAAGGAACACGATAAAGAAAAGGAGAATTCCAATCATATTGAAGAACATAATATAGAGAAAGAGATTTCTAAACAAAATGAAATGCAAGATTTGATGCAAATCCCAGTCATCAATAGTGAATACTACTACATCAAGGAATTTATGAATACCTCAATATTCACCAAAGAAAAACTATTGGATTTTAAGAATGATGTTATAACTACATTTGAAGTGATTAGTATGGAACCAACAAATAGTCTATATATTGAAGTTACTAGGGATGTTCTTGACCAGCTTGAATACACAGTTATGTGAACTTTTGAAGAGTTGGATAAAAATCAAAAGAAAGATATGTTGCTACTACAACAGTTAGATCAATCTAACCATGAAGAGCATGAACAAAAGTTTAAGCTAGAAAACAAAGAAAAAGAGTTCAAAAGTTTGAAAACTGAAGTTGCTAATCTAACAGTAGAGATGGAAGAATTAAAGACACGTGAAAATAAAATAAAAGAAGTATTAAAATAAATAGAAGAATTGGTTAACAGTCTAAAATCTCAACTTGAGGAAACTAAAGAAAGTGAAGAAGTCCTGAAGATCTAGTTAACTAGGAAAGAAAAATCTTACCACATGTTGGAATTGGAAATCATGAACTTCAAAAAGATAAATGAAAGTACTAATGCATATCTAATGACTCAAATTGAAGAAGCTAATAAAAAGGAAGAAGCCCAGAAAATCCAATTAACTAAAAAGGAAGAATCATACCAAATGTTGGAATTAGAAGCCGTCAACCTGAAAAGGATTCAACTAGAAAACGAGGAAGAAATCAAAATATTGAAAACTAAAGTTTTTTATCTAACAAAATATATGGAAGAATTAAAGACATATGAAAAAACTATTAAATGCAAATAAGTCTTGGATGATACAGAATAAATAGTCATCAATCTAAAGACTCAACTTGAACATACTAAGAAAGTGGAAGAATCCCTGAAGATTTAGTTAACTAAAAAGGAAGAGACATGTCACATGTTGAAATTGGAAATAGTCAATCTCAAAAAGATGGATGAAAAGACAAATAAATATGTCAAATTCCATAATAGCTTAGCTATCCTAGATAAGATTTGGAACAGTCAAAGATCGGTTGATGACAAAACTGGTCTTGGATACAATAAAAAGGAAGACAGCGACAAATGGAGCACCATTTACAAACATGAGAAAATATCATCCTTCTCAAAAGGAAAAGGTGCAATTACAAAGAAATTACAAGTCGTAAATTTTGTTAAGGAAGGAGGCTATAGAAGTAAAAAGGAAGAAGAAAATCAAAAGACATATCTCTGAAGCCAAAATAAATTCAAGAAGGGAAACACCTTTAATGGCTATTGTTTTTCTTGTCATAAATTTGACCATAAAGCAATATACTGCAAGAAACTAGAGAAAGGATATGCAGGAAAATCCATAAACTCAATTAGAGGTTGGAGATGAAATTTTGTTGGGCACACAACAAAATGTTGTCATACAATGAGATGTTACCATTGTGATAGGTTTGGGCACAAATCCCAAAGCTACAAGAGTTCAAAAAGTCAATCCTTAAATAAGTCATTCAAGTCAGGGAGAAAACCTAATAAAATTTGGAAGAAGAAAGGAGATGACAAATCTCCAAAAACACAATTAGAAGGAAACGGTCCAAAAAGCAGAATATCTCATAGAAAGATATGGAGAAGAAAATTTGAAGGAGAAAGCAAGAAATATGATGTTACACCTGAAAATGAAAAAAATAATAACAAGAAAATGATGGGTGAAGGTCCTAATAAGGAATATGAAATAGATCAAGCTCAAGAAAGGGAAGTCCCTATAGAAGAATATGACACAGTCATGATGATGTCATACTCTTTTAGACAAAGAAAGAAAAATCATTTATAGGGGGATTTGTAGAATACAAGGAGAAAATGGACAAAGGAGAGCATCACCTTAGGGGGAGTATAACCTCAGAGGGAATACGAAAATATCATTTTTGTCATTTTTTTAAAAAGAGGAGAAGAGAAAAAGTAGCACAAAAGTTCAAGGGGTATCAAACAACAAAGATCAATTGATACTAGCAAATATCAATTGATAAAAAAATTGGTATTAAATCAATTAGTATCAATCTTCAATTGATATTCCTATGAAATATCAAAGAGGATTGATAAGCAAATCGAAAAGATCAGTAAGATTCATACTCTTGTTCTATTTGACAAAGGAAAGTCAGTAAAAACTCAGGGGGAGTATTTTGGTTATCAAATAAGAAAGTAATTAGATTAAGGTTTAAAAGACTTGATCACTACAAATTGGTATCACCACAAGTTAGTATCAAGAATACTACTTATTTAAACACAAATATCCCAATGGACCGAGATTAATAGTTAGTAATTTCACAGAGGGAGAAAAATAGTCAGAGCCTCACTCTTTGTCATTGATGTCAAAGGGGGAGAGAAGAAGTAAAACAAAGTTAAGCAGAAAACAAATTTGCTGTCAGATAGAAAATACTATTAGTGGTATGGGGAACAAAGGTATGAAATCATTTTTGTTTTACATATATGTTTCCCTCAATGATAAAGGGGGCGATTGTTGGAATTATTGATTGTGTGTTTTCATTGATGGCAACATGAGTCAAACATGTACAATAATCAGAGAAAAGGAAGATCACCTTGTGGCAGAAGAAATTTGTGATCACTATTGATCACGATAGGATCAACATTGATCCTATGATTATAAATCTCAAGAGAGGTATCATAGAGAGAATCCATGTATAGAAGGAGTAACAAAGCACAAGGAATTAAGAGCTCAGGAGGGTTAGTGACTGAATATCAGTGCATAAAAGAATGCACAAACAATTATTAAAAACTCAAGAGAAATAACGATGAACATATTAGAAGGAAGATATGTTAATCGAAGCTCAGGAGAGATGGCGCATTTGAAATAACACCGGAGACAAAGTTCTGTGAGTAAAGAAAACATTTATAAAGGATCACGCAAACGAGAGTCATTCATCCACAATTCGGATGCAAAACCCGTCCGTCGGATCATAGAGGTAACTTGCGTAAATAAGAGAAGAATCGTGGCCATTTGTTGAAGATTTGGGAATGATTTAGATTGTGATATACATATTAAATCTAGACCATCATATCGACTACTAAGAGTCATGGACCGTCGATCGTGGAAATCATGTATGCATTGTTAGCTCGACATTGACCACTTCAGATAATATCTAACTGAAGGAATTTAAGCCGAACCTGAAGATCCGAAGCAAAAGTAAGACGTTAGATCTAAGGATCACTTTGAGATCAATGATAGCCATCGGATTAGGGTTGCGTAGCAGTAGTCAATTCTGGTGATGACCACTTCGATGAAAAGGAGTTTGAATTGAACCAGAATTCCTGAAGCCCGAATTCACGAAGAAACACAACCATCTGATCTAAGGAATACTTCATGAAATATCCTGACCATTGGACAGAGTAAAGTGGAAGGATAGGATAAGAAATGCCAAAGGCCTGAGATTCTGAATAACAAAATTCCTGACAATCGTTGGATTGTGTTAATATTTTCGGGTTAAAGAAGGACCGTTATATGAATTCAAGTAACTCGAGGTTTATTCTTCAGGGAATCTCGCTCCGTGAGAATTAGGAAGTGGTAAAAGCGAATAAACCGAAGTCCCAAAGGCCGAAATGAATATGGGCCATTGACCTAGAACTGATCACATTCGTTGGATGAATCCAAGTGGAAGGATAGCGTAAGCACTTCCATGCCGACCATTTCGACGTTGACCACTTCAGTGAAAAAAGGATTTAGAACATGTAATTTCACCCGAAGGTTGGAGCTCCGCAGTCACGAAGTAAGACACATGGCACACACATTAAGAGACCATGTCATCATAGTCCACAATACCACGCCAGCAAGGACATGTGGCACAATCAGATGGTGACAAGTTTCAAGGTCTAGTTGGCAATTTAGGTATACGAAAGTCAAGAATCTAAGTGACACATGGAAACCACTCGGCTAGTGCCATATCAACAGTGACGTTAGCAAGCTATGTCACTCTGGGAGTATGTCCTTCAAGGATATCCAGTTTCTACTACCAACAAATACCCGAAGTGTTGAAGGCCGAAGTTAATGATGGTCTTTGATCTAAGATATTTCGAGCATTCTCGACCATTAATCAAGTACAATGGAGGAATAAAGTAAGCGTAAATCACAAAGTAACGCTAATCATTGATCTAATTTGGGATAATTCTCTACCGTTGATCAAGTACAGTGGAAGGCTAGAGTAAGTGTAAATAACGAAGTAATGCTAACTGTTGATCTACTTCGGGAGCATTCTCAACCATTGATCAAGCATAGTGGAAGGATAACGTAAGCGGAGGCGTTAACCGATAGCAAGCTGTCACCACTGCTTTATGACTTATTCGGTAGGTTATCACTCTGGAGGAATTGAACTACTTCAGAGTTCTAGTAACCTGGAGTCCTGGAGTACCGAAGCTCCGAAATAAGATCTGGATCGTTGAAGTTTATGGACACACGTCAACTCAAGATTAATAGAGTATACACACTTCAGTGAAATTTAGTTCAAGAGAATTGGAAGTTTATAAAAATAATAAACTCTCAAAGGCAGGAAGTACCAGAGGAAATGAAAATCGTCCATCTCACGATTGAATCCAAGCCATTAGATAAGGATAAGAAAATTGTGAGAAATGAGTCTTTTAAAAAGAATGATCAGACCATTGATACAAAATCGTGATCAACGATGAGGATTAAAACCATGAATTGAAGTTTCACAATATATAACACTCCGGAAGATATCACTTCGGAGATAACAAGATTTGGTGAAGAGAAGAAAAGTTCTAGAGTGTCGAAGCCCAAAGAACACGGTCCCAACACTAGAAATATGGAGGCTAAAAAGAAAAAAGGGGAAGAATTCTGAAGCACAAAAAATTGGTCTCATGATAGAGGAATAAGGGTGAAAAAAGAGGCAACACTTAAAAACATTGTTTGAAGGAAGCGTCTCCGCAAAACTCGATTTCTGCAACATTTGCAGTGATAGGTTTTTAACTAGAACAAAATAAATATAAAACAAGGGATTTGAAGTCTTTAAATCAAACAATTAATGATAATAATAATAATATAAATTATTATTATTAATTCAAATGAAGAGGTGTATGAAGAGGTGTAATGGTTCAAACAAAGGGACATAATTCTTCAAACTCATACATATTGGGAGACTATATAAACAAAGAAGTATGGTGAACAAAAGGGTAGTTGAATTTGTTGAAGTATATATATTTATATATAATGGATTGAATGAAGGTTCATTCTATCAGGTTGGTTTCTATTTACAAGTTGGGTCTTGTATGAGGATTGGATTCCTCACATCTCAGTTGGATCTGGGGTCAACAAGATGAGACTTGTTATGAGGTTTGAGTTCCTCATTTCTCAACTGGATTTGAGAACTAAAAGATGGGTCTTGTAACAGAGAGTCGAGCATCTCATAATTGTTTGAAGATGAAGATTGATCTTATTTATTCATTCAAGTTAAATAAATAAATAAAATATTTATTCTTTTATATATTGGTTGAGAAATTGAAATAAATATATGTTGTTCAATTAATTTATGAAAAGTGGAAAACTGTCCAAAGTTTTGTGACATTGATTCACCCCCCCTCTCAATGTTAAGTGTACAGTTCAACAGGTTATTGGGGAAGCTTGGTCGAGATGTATGACACTTTTGCTTATGTGTTCTATCTAGATTTAGGCCAATATAATTGATACTCCATCTTAGTCCAACAAAGGAAATGATAGGATGGAAGATGGAAGTAGGTTAGGAAGGAAGGATGCTTCGATTTTGATAGAGAATATTGATTTGGGATTGGATGTGCCACAATTGATTCCTCACTTGGTTCCTACCATGTTTAAAACCCTCTTTTGATTGCCTTTTGATATTTTAAGTGTGATAATGAGTTATTGATGAATTATTGTAATTTTGTTCGTTAGGATTATTAAATGATGCATTTACTTGATCTGTTGTCTTGCATTCCTTGGTGTGATCATGCTAGAACTATGCGCTAGAGATAGTGGTTGTTTATTGTTAGTACATGCATAAGATATGTGCCTACTAGCTACGCACACATACCTTGCACATGTACACTAGTATAATTAATTAATGTATTAATTATTAGACTAGATTATTAACTATTTAATTGAATCATTTAATGACTATGTAAATTATATTGCAAACAAAAATATCTAGTAGCATTAAATACATTCTTTGAATTTGATTGTTGGTTGATCTGATTAATTAAATGAGTATGGTGGGTGGCCATGTACATTTTGGGGAATATTGTCAAGTTGCATTTATAAGATAGCATGAGAAGAAAGACTTTGCATTTTATTTAGTGTTATTTTATGTAAATCATTTATATTTTAGTTTAGTTTAACTTTTCCCAAAAATCTAGAAGAGGGAGGTTGATGGCTAAGAATGAGGGTGGTTGAGGATACTTTAGGAAGTGGGCATGGAAACTTGATAAATAGGAAGAGGAAGTGATGATGGAGGGGAGGTTGATAGTTTGGAGAGATTGAGAGGTTGGATAGTTCTTGAAA
>SNQJ01S0146372.1:6464-30391 GCA_010110895.2 Picea sitchensis
AGGTCAATAAATGTGAATGACATTTTGAACTTATTGCAGGACTGCTAAGAGGGGATGTGCAGAAAAGAGACCACGATGGCGGTGGAAGGCACCTGAAAAGGTGGCGTTAACTTCCACCAAGAATTAATGCCGTATTTGGACTCCACTGGACCAGAGAACCAAAAGTGGCTCGCTGACCCCCAAATTTAATGTCTCGCAGGTTGGTAGGTAGGCGGCTTGATGAGGGATGGGATGGTGAACTGCCCATCCGTAGAGCCGTCAGGCCTGATCGACGTGAGGGTAATCGTGCCACACACAACCTCGCGAGAGGATAAGGCGTATGGCAGAAGTGATTGTGGGGATAGACGCGAGGGGAACTCTGTCATTACGCAGAGTGAGTGATAGCAGAGAGGACGGATTGCAACCTTCGATCCTAGTCACTGGTAGACAGAGAGACGCAGTCTCATGACGTCGTAGTCTCATCTCGGGGGTGGCTAGTAGTAAATCCGCTGGGAGTCGCTAAGCCTGCGGTTGGGTGGAAACGAGCACCCCTCTCAGTAGTCTCACCCATTTCTGGTGTTATTTCTGATAAGTGTTTTACATATTGCATCTTGAAATTCATAGAATGATATATATATGTGTATGCTCATAGAACTGTGAAATTGTGAATGATTTTTGTGTAAGAATGTCTGTGCAATGTTGGATAAGAATGAATAGATATATGCTCATAACAGAGGAAACCATGAATGACATACGTTGATAAAGGAATCAAATTATGCCTAGGTTGAACTAAGTTAGGCTTCCAGCCCGTTCTCGGGAAGCTGTTTTCCCTTACCTATCTCCACGGATGCCCCGAAATAGATCTTGTCACAAAGACTTTCCCTCCTTAGAAAGGTTCACCAAAAACCCAGAAAAAGGACTTGAATGTGAAAGTCTTAATAACCCTGTACGAGGAGGAACGACCCTCTTCAGATTTCGAAGTAGCAGCGTAGGGATAAGTAACGAACCGACGGATGAGATCTTGTCGGAAGACCCATGGTCATTCATGACCATCAAATTGACGAAAGTAGTAAGAGAGTTACTCCTCTTTCCCGTTTTCCTCTATCTTCGTGAATAGCGAGGAAATCGGGATCGTAGGCCCCCCAAGGTCTATGAGAACATTTGGACCGTTGACCCTTCCACACCTACGAAGTAGTGGAAGAATGCCCAAGGTGGGACAATCTGAGCTGTTGGATCTCATTCAGGAATCCTGTCGGTCGTTGGATCGGGTTAATATGCTTAGAGGTTAGTCTCTGTAGTGCGCGCAGGAAGGACGGATCTAGACCGTTAGATCTTGTTCCAATTACCCGTCATCCGTCGGATCGGTCTGGAGCTGTCCGAGGGTTACAATCGGGATTCCAGCCATCGGCATATCAAGATTCTCAAGAACAAGAAAATCAAGACACTTCAAGTCTTGAAACACTGGGAAGATCTGAACCGCCCGTTGAGGATGCACATGGTGGAGATTGAGGTTACTATCGGGAGTCGGGATATTCGGCATCGGGAAATTGGAGTTCTCGAGGCCGTGAGAATTGGGACATCACAAGTCTTGAAATCCCAAAGAAATCGGGACCATCCATCAGAAGAGGACGCATGGCAGCAATCAGCGTCGACGGGGAAGGTCCTGACAGGAAGCTGTTGATCAGCGTTTGTGTCATCGGGATATCGGGAATCCTGATGACAATTTATTTATGCATTTTGGAAACGCGACGCTTGAAACCCTGATGAGTGGAAGCCAACCGTCAGTATATTAGAGAAGTAGGAAGCGCCATTGTGGGGGCCAGTTGTCATCATAGCGGGAAGACGGGATTCAAAGGATCGGGAATCCCGTGAGCCCATACATTTTGGCATTGAAAACCCCATAGCCCCGACAAGGGATAAGACTGCGGTCACGGGGATCATGGTCATGTGAGCTAAGAGACTAGCCAGGAGAGCTAGCACGTAAAGGACGCGTCGGGATTCGAGGAATCGTGAGTCCTGGGGATGTTTTCATTTCAACATTGGAAAACCCGAAACTTCGATGGGGGACAAGACTGCGGTCTTGTGATATAGAGGTCACGTGGACTAAAGACTTAGCCCAGAAGGCCAAGGCAGTAGTGGAGTGTATCGAGAATCGGATATCAGTGAACCAAATTGTTGGGACATCACGAGTGTCAAAACCCTTATGAGGAGGTATGGCTGCGGTCATATAGAGGGAGGTCGTATGGACCCAAAGGACTAGCCCAATGGGGCTAGTGGAAGTTGGAGTGCGTCATGAATCGGAGGATCACGGATCCAAAGGGCATATACATTTTGGCATTAGAAAGACCGAAACCCTGACGAAAAGAAAAATATATATATAAGGTTGTGGTCTCATGAGCACGGTCATGTAGACCAGGGCATAGTTAGGAGGGGCTAAGGCCGAAAGAGAGCTCATTGAAGATCTAAGAATCAAGGGCATAGGAACCCTCGACATTAGAAAGGAAAAAACCCTGAAAACCTGAAGTTGTCATCAGGAAACGACCACGGTTATGTATAGAGAACCGTATAGACGAATCAAAGACCCATTGCTCGGGGTTGGCATGTCGTTGATGCAAGCTTCGGGGATTCTCATTGTCGAGAACTAAACGAATTTTTTTTACCCAGGTAGTGGGTATGTTACACTTTGATGGTCTAAATCACTTAGAAGCATTCTTGTTGGACTTCAAAGAAATTGTACCAACAAAAAAAATATTGTTGGCAATGGATGAGGCCTTGAAATCAACACCAACAAGATGGTGGGGGACACACAAAATCAACATTACAGACTAGGTACAATTTTGTGCTTTGATGACAGTGCGGTTCTCGGCGCAAGTAAATGAATGCGAAGTTAGGTACACAGGTCAAAGTTGTCCAAAGTACCATGTGAGAAGTTGTGAGGAATCTTGGAGCAACATTCCTCAAGAGTAGTGGGTGCACAAATTCATTAACACGCTGGACAAAACCCCTATCAACTATTATCTTCAAGCAGAACTACGCCTCGTCACTGCAGATTGGGAAGGTATGACTCAGAATTTTGTAGCTATCTTCTTATTCAAAAGTCAATATCCTTCAGTAGATTGAGAGTTACAGATTGTAAGATAGAAATTATTTGAGGGGGAGTCTAGCTTCCCTTTGGAACAAGAAGAGGATGAATGGACTACACCTCTCCATAAACTGCAAGGTTATTACAACATCAATGTTGATGAAGACGATGATCCTAGGAAGGTGAACATTGTTGAAACAGAAGGCCAAAGAGACATAGAAGGACCAGGAGTTGAGCTACCTTTCATTGGAAAACCGATCAATATCAAGAAAGTCAATATTGGAATAGAGGAAACACCAAATCTTGCAAATATTAGAGACTATTGGGATGTTGCCACTATTGACAAGATCACAGAGTTACTGGATGAATATCAGGACTTGTTTCCAACCAACTTCACTGATATGAAGGGCATTAAAGGGCCTATGGGAGAGATGAGGATCCCTTTGAGACTATATGCCATACCAGTCAAACAGAGACCCTACATATTGAACCCTAAATATAAGGAGAAAGTGAAGATTGAGCTCAATAGAATGTTGGAAGAAGGAATCATAGAACCTGTTGAAGACTCGGAGTGGACTATCCCTATGGTGGTACAAGACAAGAAGACATGAGAGATAAGGATCTGCGCAGATCTCAGGAATCTGAACGATGCATGTTTTCATGACCCATTCCCTACACCATTTATTGATGAAGTGTTAGATAATGTAGGAGGTGAGGAGGTATATTCTTTTACAGATGGATTTTCAGGATACCACCAGATCCAGATTGCAAAGGAATATCGCCATAAGACCACCTTTGCCACAAAATGGGGATCCTACCAGCATACAGTGATGTTGTTTGGATTGAATAATTCCCCAACCATGTTTTCCAAGGTGGTGGTTGAAGTATTCAAGGAGTTTCTACATAAATTTCTAGAATCATACTTTGATAATTGGACTGTTTTTAGTTTATTGAAAAATCATATTGAATGTATAAGGATAATGTTGGACAAGTGTAGACAGTGTCAGATTGCCTTAAACCTAAATAAGTGCTTCTTCTTTTCACCCTTTGGAGTGATGTTAGGTCATATTGTATGCAAGAAAGGATTGTTGGTAGATCTATCTAAGATTTCCATTATAGTTGATTTGTCCCCTCCTACTTTAGTCAAGCAGCTGCGCACTGCACTGGGACATACTAGATAATATAGGAAGTTCATTAAAGTCTATGCACAGATTACAACACCCATGGATAATCTTTTGAAGAAATACTGTCAATTTCATTGGACAGAAGAAGGCCAGTAGAGCTTTGACACGCTGAAACATAAAATGGTTACTGCGCCTATCCTAGTTTTTCTAGATTGGAGAAAGGAATTTCATGTGCATGTCGATGGATCTTCTATTTCATTAGGAGTTTTGTTAGAACAAATGGGAACAGGATATATCGACCATCCATTATCCTTTTCTAGTAGGAAGCTATCAACAACTGATATTAATTACACCACCACTGAGAGAGAAGGGTTAGCCATGTTGTATGCGCTGCAGAAGTTGCGCCACTACTTATTGGGAGGACACTTTGAAATTTTTATTGATCACTCCGTGATGAAATACCTAGTCAGCAAGCCAGTGTTGGGGGGGGAGAATATGCAGATGGATTCTACTATTCAGGAATACGATTTCGAGATCATAGCTAAGCCAAGAATAATGAACAAAGGTCCTGACCACTTGTCGAGATTGGAACATGGAGAAGAGCCTACTAGTTTGGAGGATACATTTTCGAATGCACATTTTTTGGCCATTAGAAAAATTGATGATAATTTCATAGAGATAGTCCAATTCCTATCAATAGGTATGACACCTAGTGAATATACCATCACCCAGAAGAAACAACTAGTAGTGCACACTGCAGACTTTTCACTTATAGTTGGACCACGATACAAGATGGGACCTGATGAGATATTGAGGAGGTGTGTTATGGAGGCAGAGAGACCATTGATATTGGAAAATCTCTTGAAGGCATCATAGGAGGACACTACGCAGGGAAAGAAACAACGCAGAAGGTTCTTAGAGCTGGCCTTTGGTGGCTTACCTTACACAGAGATGCTAAGGACTATTACAGAGACTATGATGTATGCCAAATATTTGGGAAACCATCCAGAAGAGATGAAATGTCGTTAGCACCAAAACTGACCCTAAAAGCATTTGAGAAATGGGCCATTGACTTCGTGGGACCTATAAACCCACCAGGGAAGCGCACAAGAGCAAGGTACATAGTCACTGTGACAGAGTACTTGACCAGATGGGCCGAAGGAAGAGCAGTTAAGGACTGTAGTGCAAATACAACTACAAACTTGATATTTGATGACATCATAACCCATTTTGGATGCCCCAAGACCCTTATGAGTGATCAAAGCACACATTTCATCAATAAGACCGTTGAAGCCTTAACTGAGGAATTTGCATTCCATCATCAAAAGAGCACACCTTACCATCCACAAGTGAATTAGACAATTGAAGCATTCAACAAGATCTTGGAGACAACCCTGATGAAGATTTGCAGTGTGAACATGGATGACTGGGATTTAAGAGTACTAGCCGTACTATGGGCCTATAAAACCACTTGCAAGAAGATAACAATGCAGACCCGTTTTAAGTTGGTTTATTGTCTCGAAGTCATTGTCCCAATGGAATATTTGGTACCAAGCTTAAGAATCATCGCCTTTACAAATATGGATGACATTGGCATTGTTTAAGAGAAGCTCGCGCAGTTGGTCGAACTAGAAGAAGATAGATTTATTGCAAGATTTCATCAACAGATATAGAAGGAAAGAGAGAAGGCCTACCATGACAGACATATCAAGAAGAAGGTATTTAAGAAAGGCGATTTGGTACTGGTATATGACAGTAAGTTCATGAAGAATCCTGGGAAGTTTTGAACGCATTGGCTCGGGCCATATGAGGTTGCCTATGTTATAGAAGGAGTAGTTGCACAGTTGAATACTTTCAATGGAGAATGGAATGAAGGTTTGGTGAACGGGAGCCGATTGAAACTGTATTATGGCAACCAGATACCTCGTAACTCTTAGTAAAATCATGAGGAAAAGGTTCTAGGTACCAGGTGTAGTTGAAACTGGGTACCAGACACAGAAAAGACAGTTTGCACAAGGAAAGGAGGCATAGAGTTGAAAGCACAGGCTACTCTGCGCAGTCCGAAGTCGAAACAAAATCGAAGGATCATATCTAAAGTGCCTAGAGACAAGTCAAGGGTGAGTGTTGGGGGCCTGTTGGCCCTTGGGTATGCATGTAAGAAAATATTAAGGATGAAAAGAAGGAATGTGAACTACGCGGAAGACACAGTGACTGATACTAGGTCGAAGTGAGTAGAAGAACAGAAAAGATGGAGTGAAGTAAGAGAAAGAAAGTCGTTGGACGAGGAGATCAGGGATGACAGATCAAAAAGGAATATGGATCGTGGAAAAATCAACAAGCAGAAAAATCCACCGTTGGATTCTTTGGAGCACCACGTGAGAAGGAAGGAAAGACAAGTTGGCAAAGCCCTGAAAATGTGGGTCAAGTTGACCTAGGGTTTTGGACACCTAGGATTTTAGTATCTATGGTTTTGACACTTAAGATTCAGCCTAAGATTGTAAATGAGTGATTTTAATATATAAATAAAGGCCAAGAGGACCTGGGGTCGGGTCGATATGAAGTTGTTATCATTGTATGTTAAAGAGAGATTATTTTTATGAGAGAGGAAAGTTCTAAGTGGGAGAGCCTTCGATTACTGTAAGATCTTCAGCTGGGTGATAATATCGATCCTACATCTGGTTGCGCAGGAAGGGGAGAGAGAAGAGAAGAAATAAGATTTTCTAGCTAAGAGCGCAAACAAGAACTGTATGCTTCACCTTAATATATTATAAAGCACAGTTCTGTGGATGTATCCCTAGAGACAGGGTGAACCACGTATATCTTGTTTTTTTGCGATTGATGTTGTGATCTTTGTCATTTGATATACTTCTATTGTATTACTATGCTAGATCCGACAAATAGTTGTTTAGAGTAGATCTAAGTTGCGACTTGATATATAGATGTTGTGTTGTTCTTGTATTGGATTCACTTGGTATTCCCTTTGGTTATAGACATCTTTGTCCTACAACCCTCCATAGCTACTTCGGGTAAGACTGCATCTGCCTCATAGGTGTTGCCGAAAGGGCCAGTAGTAAGGGTTTTTTCATGCACTCTTGGAGCTGAACCCTGGGTCTGCCCTTGTGCCAATAGGGCATCTGTTATAGCAAGATTTTCTTCACCCTAGGAAATCTTGCACAAAAGGCCTTTTTCCATTTCCCCATGCAGACATATCATCCCTGTTTGTAAATCCTAGAGCTAAAAATACATATTTTCCCACATGTATATATATTTCCTACTATACATCATGTGTATACGCAGGCTGCACCACTACAACACGCGTACATTAATATTTGTGCCAAAAAATGAAAATAAATTTCGAGTTTCCATGTCGCAACAGGAGATCTATGATCTTTGGCCTTCCATATACTGGAAATGTTTCAACTCAGCCCTTCAATTCCATTTTGAAGGATATAAATGGGCCAATTCCAGGCTATGGAAAGAGGAGAAAGAATTCAACTTTGAGAGAAAAGTTACTCTGAAGAAATTATTTACTTCATATTGAGTCTGGATCTATTTATCCTTTAAGTCTGAACACAATGTTCAACCCTCAAGCTCTTCCCTTATTGATTGAGAACATCATTGTTTCTCTTTAATGAGCTTGCATTTGGTGGAGTATTGAAGTGGTGGAGGCCCAGCTAGAAGGAACTTTATTTCTTGGTTTTGAACCGTGCCGACACGGAAGTCTGTAACATTTTCACTTTTGCTGATCATATATTAATAGAAATACTCTTTTCCCACGCAATTGATATCTTGCAAATATTTGAATTATTATTCCATGGGCATATTTGTCATGTTTATTAATGGATTATGCTATTGAATGTGTTAACATAATTTATTATCACTATATGCCTGCTTTGCTTAGTTGTTGACGACTAGTTCCAGGTATATCACTTTGGGTCAAGTGCTCAATGGTGGAATTCATCGAATATATGGACAAGGTAGGCCTTTTATCTTGTCTTACTAGCATATTTGTTTACATAGCATACTTGAGAAGAGAGTTGATTTCTGTAGTCATTTTCGTCTTTTGTGGTTTACCCTAGCCATAGAGAGGTTTTCCTCATAACATGGAATGAGCTAAAGGATCAAGTTGACCTAAGGAAGTCATGTGCATTTCACAGTTTGAAGTAATTGCAAACTCAAAAGAGGCCACAAAACATGTGATAATTACTAAAATTCAATCAACCAAAGCCACAATAAAGCATGGAGGATTCTAATGTAAAGGTTTGAGAAAAAACAATAACAGAAAGAAGGAAAAATAAGCTCCAAATTCACCTAGAACAAGGACTATCGCCCCTGTAACCATGCAGATAGGGAAATTATTAGGGTTTCATCGATCCCTAATACACTGACAAGGAGGGATAATCAGGGTTTCATCACTCTATAATCCCTTTTATGGGGGAGGGATGAAGTCCTGAAAGTGGTGAAAACACAATTTTTTCCCAGATATGAGGAAAGATTAGGTGTTTGACTCAATGAACTTCCCAATAGTGATGAGGGAAGGGGCAAATCAAAGAAGAAGCATCAAAATAAAAAATATCAAGTAACAAGAAAAAATCAAAAGACAATAAAACACCAAGGAAAGACTAATGAGAACTTTCCCCAATGGATTCACCAATTTTCTTTTGTGGAAAAATTCCCCCTATGGACAGGTGAAAATCCCCTTGGATCAAGACCCCTTTGATCCAAGATAGAGATAAAAAAATGGTTACTACTTTCACCCTAGATATGAAAAAAAAATGGTGTACTACTTTTCACCCCAGATATGTTGTTCATGTCAACAATTAGAATGATAAGAGAAGGATATATGACTCATCTCTTTTACGTTGGTTGTTCTTTATTTCAATCCTTTGATCTTGATGTCCAAGCCCAAGAGAAGTCAGTGTAAAGAACACAACAATACCTTCCTCTCTACACTATATTTTCAAGTAAAACAAATATATCTATGATGAATTATACAACAATAGACATGCATATAGTGAACACAAAGACATGAAGGGAATAGGAAAAATTATGTATTAATGGAAATCAATCAATAACGAAGCACTTACAATCTCAATCTTTGATCCGAAAAGATCTTTTACATGACTATGGTTGAGTTATTAAGCATGTTTTGATTAACCAATTAGGAAGCTTAAGAAAGAGGAAGAATTATAGACGAAATGTGACAGCCATATAAACATGTACAGAACTGAAATGAAGAATAAAACAACAGTAAACCATAACACCAGTGTGATAACGGAGTTCAGCAATCTCGTCTACGTCTCCGGGCCTTTGTCTCAGTGGGTGAGGCATGCTTATTTATGTTCAAAGATCAATAAGTACATCACAGCAGTGCCAAAAGGTTACAAAACTAATTTGGTCTTTTTCTACCAGATCTCTAGAACCCAAAAGAAGAAACAACACTCAAATCAGATGACCGGAGCTCCGAGAAATGGCCCACAAAGGTGCGCTCCTTAACAACTTACCTACATAAAAATGGCTTTGGCTTGAAAAATATTCAGCATAAAACTGCTCTGAATCTCCTTCCATGGCCCCAAGAAGGCATGTTTTATATAGATATGAAGTTGGTAATCATATCCCTACTTCCCCACAAGATCTGGCCTCAAAACGGGCCCCCAATATCCCCCAAAAAGGGTCAAAAATCTCCAAAATTGTTCTGAAAATCACTGAAAATCATTGTTCCAAAGTTTAAAAACATTTTTTTGTTAATACATTAGGCACAAGCCCCCAGTACCGAGCATGCTCCCTTAAAACACAGTCATATGGTTTGATGTGGCCAAGCGCCATCCCCCTGGGGGCTACGCACTGGCCCTTATTCTGCAAACTTTGGTCACATGGAAAAACATAATAGGACCAAGTCCCAAAAACACGCCCTCACCCATGGTCACCGCCCAAGTCATATCGGCTCAAATATTGTGGTTGTTAGTGCATATCCCGTGGACCCCCACGCCCGTGGCTTATTATTGGATATTAGCACCCAGAATGCTAGAGAGAGGGTTGTGTGGATAATTTAATAAAGTCGTGGGATGGGGCCTAACCGCAGCTCTTTCTGCCTCCATATGAAACCTGTTGCAACTTTAAATAAATATAAACACATATATTGTTAAGACTCAAAGTGCAGGCGAACTAGCCATCCCAGCCCTACCAAACCGTTGCCTGGTGGATAGGTCATGCGTTCGAACCTCATGGAGACAAAAAACATTTTCCCAACTTACCAATCCATGGGTGCCACATGGAAGCCCATGTTTGGGCCACGTGGCACACCCTCATTCATCAATTTCTGATGCAACATGTTAGTCACCGATTGGACCAGATTTTCCACCTGTCTACCCTGTCAGCATCATACCCTACCATGTTTCACCGTAAGGACGTGCCATGTCATCTATACAGGCGTGCCACCTATCACCCTTGCAGTGGTGACACGTGTCACCCTCAGATTGGTCTACCTGTCCTATCCACATCAGCATCCATACGCCCACTCATCCTACCACATGTTATCTCCAGAAGCTGCCAACTTTTCTTTTCCACGTCAGTTGTACGACCATACAACCTGTACAGTCAGCTGCCATGTGGCACTATACAAATTGTATAGTCAACATTTGTTTTTGCCTATTTGGAAAAATGAATAGATTGCCATAACTTGAGAATATGACGTCTGTTTGAACCCGTTCAAGTTGCATTGGGTTTGTATCAATGAGGCCTACGTACACGTCCATTTTGAAGACATTGTGAGAACTTTGATTTTTAGGCCTTTCTAATCCCCATCAAGCTCCTGGATCTAATTCTGGATCACACCTCCCCACTAAAGGACCTTTTGGTCCCCAAAAGGTTACTGACCAATAATCAAGCTCGGGATAGGTCACCCGACTTGATCTCTGTCTCTGAACTTTGTCCTTTGCACCAAGATCAATTGTAACAGAATCATGACAAATGACAGCGTATTGTTAGCCATTTGTACCCTGTCACATCTTATTGAAGCCACTATCATCCATGTAGATAACATTACTAATGATAGGATCAAAAATATGACTGCAAATAAGATGATATGTTTGTAATATTTGCACAAAATAAGCTTATCTTGAAGAAAACTTTGATTGATTTTCCATTCTACAATCATCTCATGTTCTTGCTTAAGATAGATTACTTGATTTGAAACAATTATAGGTTTGTTGCTTGCTTTAACTACCTTCTTTAATTGTTTCATAGTTTGAAGAGTTTTATTTGCCTTTACATGATGAGCATGAACAACATAATCTTGACTTGCTTTGGTTAATTGATATTGATTCTTTGTCCTGTAGAAGATTGCTTTACGATCATATAAGTATGCACTTCCTAAGACCATTCCACATTAACTTAATGGCACTACATCACATGTTACCTCGTCCACACACTTAGATGAAATTGCAAATTTTAATGTGTGCTGCTTGGTTATGTGCATTTGGTTATTATTGCTTATCCATTTAAGTGTGTAGGGCTTATGATGCATCTGTGTTTTTAACCCCAATTGCTTAACCAATTCCTCTGAAATTAAGTTAGATTGAGATCCACTATCGATTAATGTATCAACCTTAGTGTGTCACATGATGACCCTTATGTGAAACAAGTTACTTATACAATCAAGTCCTTCACCAATTTTAGACGTCATACCAACCAATGAGACCTTAGATTCGTCACCTAAATCTGATCCCAGGTCTGTGGGTTGTGTTTTTGCTACAACTATTTTCCTCCCTTTCTTTTCTTTGAACCACTTTGGCCTCTTCTCGGGATGCAATTTCCAACAACGGTCCTCATCATGCCCCTCTTTCTTGCAATGCTTACAAGAGGGATTATCTTCCTTTCTCGTCATTGAATTTGACTTATTTCCATGCCACTTCCTTTTGTCCTCTTTCCTGGAAGACGATTCCCCTGATACTCCAACACCTGTTTTCCCTGATTCAATGTATGTCGCTTGAACAGAAAACTCATCAAGATTAGTTGGTCCAAACATGAATACAATATTTCGAATATGTGCAGGTAAACCTCCTATATATTTCATAAGAGTTTCTTGGGTATGTAAGGGAATATCTAACATCAATTCCATTTTACGAAATCCATCGGTGTATTCTTGCATTGTTTATCATTTTCTTAGTTTTAAAGATTTCCATTCAATTAATGATTTTTATTTATAAACCAAAGGGTAGAATTTCTTTCTAAGTGCAGAAATGAAACTTTTCCATGATGGAAATACATTACCCGCTTGTTCTGTGCCATTTTGCAACTTGCTTTTCCACCAGATGAGTGTTGTGCCTGCAAGTCTCAATGATGCCAACTTGATTTGTGTGGCCTCATCCTTGATCTGTTGCACACTGCAATAGAACTCCATCTGTCTGACCCAATTTTCAAGTCTCTCTGCATTAACTTCACCATCATATATGGGTAATTCGAATTTAACATCAAGTTTTAATAAAGGCATTTCATTCTTATGTTTATGAACATGTTTCTTTGCATTGGATTTAGAACTTGAACTTGAAGAAGAAGGAGAAGAAGGAGGTGAAGATGGAGATGAAGGAGGAATTTGAGGAGGATCCTCTCCTTCTTCACTTTTTCCCTTTGAAGATTCACCCAGACTTGGTCTTTCCCTTTCCAAGTAATCTGCATACAAAACCTTCATCATCTCCGACATGAAAAAGAAAGTTTTTCGAAACTCTTTCTGATCAAGAGAAAGTCCCTCTTCCAATGCCATCTTCTCGCTTTGAGAAGTTCTCTTTCTCAATCCAATCAATGGATTATCTTCAACAATATCTCCTTCACCATAATGTATCTCTTCCCTGGTTAACATTCAAAACTCAAATCCAAACGTCAACTAGCTATGATACCACTTGATTCGAAATAATATTTTACACGACTATGGTTGAGTTATTAAGCATGTTTTGATTAATCAATTAGGAATATTAAAGAAACAGGAATAATTATAGAAGAAATGTGACAGCCATATAAATATGTACATAACTGAAATGAATCATAAAACAACAACAAACCATAACACCAATGTGATAACGGAGTTCAGCAATCTCGCCTATGTCTTTGGGCCTTTGTCTCAATGGGTGAAGCATTCATATTTCTGTTCAAATCTCAATAAGTACATACAAATAGTGCCAAAAGGTTAAAAAAATGATTTGGTCTTGTTCTACCAGATATCTGGAACCCAACAGAAGAAATGACACTCAAATCGGATGACCGGACCTCCCAGAAATGGCCCGCAAAGGTGCTCTCCTCAACAGCTTCCCTACATAAAAATGGCTATGGCTTGGAAAATTTTCATCATAAACCTTCTATGAATATCCTTCCATGGCCTCAAGAAGGCCTGGTTTATATAGATATGAATTTGGTAACCATCTCCCAACTTCCCCCCAATGTTTGGCCTCAAAAAGGGCCCAATATCCCCCAAAAAGGGTAAAAAATCTCCAAAATTGTTCAAAAAATCACTAAAAAATCATTGTTCCAAAGTTTAAAAACCACTTTTTGTTAATATATTGGGCATAATCCTCCAGTCCCGAGCACACGCCCTTAAATAAAATTCATATGGTTTGATTTGGCCAAGTGTCAGCCCCCTAGGGGCTGCGCACTGGCCCTTATTCCGTAAACTCTGATCACATGGAAAAATGTAATAGGACTGAGTCCCGAAAATGTTCCCTCACCCATGGTCAACGCCCAAGTCATATGGGATCAAATCTTGTGGTGGTTAGCACCTATCATGTGGACCCCCACACTCATGGTTTATTGTTGGAGATTAACACCCATAATGATAGAGCGACGGTCGTGTGGAGAATTTAATAAATCTGTGGGTTGGGGCCTAGCTTATTGTTGGATCTTAGCACCCAAAATGATAGAGCAATAGTTGTGTGGAGATTTTAATAAATCCGTGGGCTGGGCCCTAGCCCCAATCCTTTCCGCCTCCATCTAAAACCCTTTGCAACTTTAAATAAATAAAAACACATATATTGTTAAGACTCAAAATGCAGGCGGACTGGCCAGCCCAACCCTACCAAACCATTTCCCAGTGGATAGATCATCCGTTCGAATCTCATGGAGACCAAAAACATTTTTCCAACAAACCAATCCATGGGTGCTACATGGCAGCCCATGTCTAGGCCAAGTAGCACCCCCTCATTAGTCAATTTTTGATGCCACATGTCAATCATAAATTGGACCAGATCTGCCATTTGCCTACCTAGTTAGTGTCGTACCCTTCCACATGTCATCGTACGGGCATGCCATGTGTCACCCTTGTAGTGGTGACATGTGTCACCCCTAGATTGGTCCACCTGTCATGTCCACGTCAGCATCCGTACGCCCAGTCATCCTGCCACGTGTTATCTCTAGAAGCTTCCAACAATGATTTTCCATGTCAGATGTATGGCCATGAGGCCTGTACAGTTAGTTGCCATGTGGCACTGTACGGACTGTACAGTCAGCATGTTTTTTTGCTTGTTTGGAAAAATGAACAGATCGCCATAACTTGAGCATACAACATATGTTTGAGCCCATTCAAGTTGCGTTGGGTTTGTATCGATAAGGCCTATGCACACATCTATTTTGAATCCATTATGAGAAATTTTAATTTTAGGCCTTTCTGAGGCCCATCAAGGTCTTGGATTCAATTCTAGATCAATCTTGATGTTGCAGTAGCTCCTCCAATCACTCCTTTCCATCCCCTTGAATGTCAAAAAATCATAGGTTTGACTCTCTAAGTTTTCTCTCCTTTTCACTCAGGCATGGCCTCCATTATACAGGATTTGAGGCATCACAACCATAGGATAGTTTTGAGGAGTGGATGTGGTCAAATGAGGATTTCGTTGAACCAACAAAACACTCTTGGGGGGGGATGATCATGGTTTATCCCTCCTTTTATATTGGCGGGGGGGTTGATGAAGCTCAAACAAGGCCAAGATATCAATGGAAAAGGTAGTATTTCAACCTCCAATTGATAGGTTTACCTTCCAACTTGTCTAAGGGTCATGACAAACACTTCTTCATGGTGATGAAGTTGTGACACTTAAGTGCGACACTTAGGTGAGAAACGTAGGTGTATAATAGTTGTGACACTTAAGTGAAACATTTGGTAGTGTGACACACAGGTGTGTAATAGTTAGACAACTAATAACAAAAATAAAAACATCATCATAGTAACTCTATTCTTTTTTATGAGTCTACCTATCAAAATCAAATGCAATTGAAACATAATCCTCTTACCTATTTATAAATATTAGTTCAAGGGAAATTTTCATTGGCTTTCAAATTCTTGAGGGACACTACATAGGTCAGGGGGGTGATACCTCCATCGTATCTGTTGTTTCATGAAATTTCATAGTAAACCCACTTATTTTTCTATGTGTTTTCCTAACTCAAATCCCCCATGGATTCAAATTATTAGTCCTTCACCTCTACACACTACCTCTATGTACTACCTCTACATATTCCTTTGCATGTCTTAGTATTCATTTTTTTACATAGTGCAGAGTGTGGAGTGCACCTCCCATTTGATTATTTTGAGCTTTCACATGACTCCTCCACATTTTATTTCCACACCACTTATGTTCATGTTATCTCCACACAATTTTATTTTCATTCTACATTCCTACCATTCCTTCGCACTACATGCTACCTCTACACCACTTCTTTGCACTCTGCCTCCCAAGAATTTCCTCTATATTCTACAGCTGCACCATTCCTTCACACCACTTCTTTACACTATACCTTTGATGTGGGATGCATGAAATAGATCTGAAGAGGGGAACTCATTCCACATTCCACATTACATTCTTGCATGATGTCTTAAAGAGGGGAACTCATGGGAACTGCCCACTAGATGGCATGATAGAGACTTGACATGTGGGTAGATTAGTCTCTATGGCATGATGGTGAGTGACATGTTGATCGAGAGAATCATGTGGCACTTGAAGGTGATGATGTGTAACACTAAGAAATATGACATGTGGCCCTGGAAATTTGTATTGGTCTTGGATTCAGATGGGGATGTGGCACTTAGGTCCAAAATTAAACTTGGTACTTAGGGAAATGCATGTTCACAAGGTTCCATTATATCACGTGTTACATTGGAAATGGATTTTTCTAATATATGATGGAATCTTGGTTTCCCCAATGCATTTGGGATAACTATGATGAAACCCAATCTAATGGATAAGGTTGAATGTATGGAGACCAATGACTTCTAAGTTTTCATTTTCCATTGGTCATATCTAAAACTACATATGTCCAATCTAGGCATCTGAGGTCTCATTGGAAATATCTTAGTGGGGATTATATAGTGACATGTACCAACTAAGGGTTTTCATATTTGGATAAAATGCACAAGGACTCTCCCCTATTATTCTTATGGGTCATGCCTTCCTTCTTTGTTTTAGAAGGACCCCAAAGGCATTGTTGCAATGATAAGGTTTCCATTCATTCACATATCTCCATCAAATTATTTACTCTATCTACTCATAATAACTTAATGTTGTAAGATGAGATTTGATACCACTCTATCATATCCCCTTCCATGGATTTTAGTCATAAAATGAGAACCACTTAAATTTTGGGCTAGTAAAAACTATGGACAATTTGAATGAATGCATGAGTGAAACTAATAATGTAGAAAAATGAAACATGCATGGATTAAAAAATTTCATGGAAATCACATGCCCGTGTTTAAACTTTAAGTAGATTCATTCCATACACACAACATGCAAAATACACATGTTTCCATAAATATAGAGTTCAATTGTGGTTTATATACAAAGATAAAACATTACCTTTATCCAAATATTTCTCAATAAATGGGATGTGTATGAATAATTTTCCACCCAACTATATGTATCTAGTGTATATGCCACTGCAAGTTGAGCTATGAGGTCACAAAGGTGAAAGAACAAAGCTACATACTTCTAGCTCACTCGCCCTATCTAATTGCTCTTGTGGATTGACCAATTTTCTTACTATAAATAACTCAAGGCATCTCATCTAGCACCATCAAATAACCATACCATTATCTTCCATCTCCCTAGCAAAAAAAAAAAATAAAAAATTGTTTCATTACTTAATATCCCCTTTGGGATATTCTTCCCCTCTAATTCTCTCCATTGTAATAAAAAAGAGTCCAATATGCTAAATAATTTTTTTCAAATAAACTTGAAGAATAATAATTGTCTCTCAAGAAACCACTACACAATAATAAGAAGTGGGTGAAAAATTTCTACTTCTCTAGCCTTTATGCTCATCTACAACCTCTCTATGTCTTTCACAAATTATTCAAATACCTCTTCCATGGTGCTGATTTAGTCAATTCCATATTTGGTTCATGAATAGAAATGGATAACACAACACGAGAAATGAAAGCATGAGTGTGAGAATCATGAGTTAATGAAAAAATGGCTCTCATAAAAAACAATGATATGAACAAATTCCCATGAGGGAGGATGTCTCACATGTTTTCTCATACATATTGTACCTGGCTCACACATCAATAACTATGTGAAGTAGACATCCTCAAACCCTTACATGCATTATTGTTTGTCTTTCTAAGTCAAAGGAGGTGGATGGATTCATTTAAAACACATGATCTAAAATGGATGAGTTCCTATATTGACACTTGGAAATAAACTGACATAGATCCATTTAACTTTGGATATATCATGCGCCGAGAGAGATCAAATACCTTGATGTGAAAATGATATGGATTGTTTTGAGAACAATATGAAGGAAAAAATATAACATACATATAACAATTAAATACATTAATACAATAAATCTCAGATTCCATTAATGAATGTCCAAAATACAAAAGACTGTAAAATGAAAAATCACACAAGCTAGCTATAATGGTGGTAGCTTATCTCTTAGGAGAGATGTGTATACTACATGCATTCACAAGAAGATGATTACAATGACACTCCAATTTCCTTTTTAAAATAAAACATAAATGAGAAAACCCTAACCCCAAGAGATAAAACACCAAAAGATTTGTGGGCCCCGATGGGGGTAGTTGATACGACAACTTCCCAAGGGCATAACTTTTACATAAGAACTTTGTTTGGGGTGCTCAATACCTCGTTGAAAAGGTATATCCAAAGAAAACACTTTATTTTTGGAATAGCATCTTCCTTCAACAACATGCTAGGAATTGTCAATCCAATAAAAATGTCATTTAGGACCTCAAAATGGCCCCCGAAGTTTGGGACCTAAAAAACTATAGAAAAGTTGCCAAGATGGAAAAATGTAATTTGATCTAGTGGAACAAGTGGGTGGAAACCAATTTCCACCTATATCATTCCTCCCCACTTAGGAATAAATGGTATCCATTGCATCAAGTTCATCCATCAAATGGGGAAACTTCTATTGAATACGAATCCCGATGAGCCACTTTCCCTAATGAAGAAATTTCCCTACTTTGATGACCCGATAGAATTGGGTGGTCTACTGGTGGGTGTAGTTTTTCTTGGTTTCCATGATACAACCAATTGTTTTTTGTTCGATTCAATCGGGATTGATTTCTTTAGGGCCAACTACTTGGCAATGTCTTAAGTGTCAAGGAGAGGTGGAAAATATCGTCAAAGAAGTTCCACATTAAATACCAGGTGTAATCCAAGGAAAGGAGGAATAATTAATTCAAAAGAATTCTCACCCATAGCCTTGGTGATTTTGTAAGGCCCGTATAGAAGTGGGCTTAGCTTCTGATGGGATCCTGTGAGGTTCTCTTTCTACAAATGCAACCACACCTTATCTCCCACCTGAAATTTGTGTGGTATTTGATGTTGATCATGGCGTTACTTGTACTTGGCATTGGATTTCTGCACAATATCATGAACTTGTTATTGGATGTGTTGGATGTTCTCAAAACATTTGTCTGCCCGAACAACCTCGGTCTAAGCATGGGATGATTCTTCCTGTGCGACTGTAATAGACAGAGCCACATCAATGGGGGCCAATGGTTGGAACCCCAAGAACACCTGAAAATGGTTGTGGCCAATAAAGATATGGAGGGATATGTTGTAGCTATGTTGAATATAAGAAATACTTTCATCCCATGTGTGTGGTTATTTGGAATTGTATATCCTCATGATATGGGAAATCATCTTGTTGACTACCTTTTTTTTCCATCAGTCTGTGGGTGGAAGGTAGTCAATTTGGTCAGCTTGGTGTCCATCATCGACCATAGGCTGGACCGAAAATTGATTAGGAACCTACTATCTCGATCGAAGATAATAGTTCATGGGAGCCCAAAATGAACCCAAACATGTGTAAAGAAGATCTTGGCAGTGGCCTCAGCTATGATGCTCTTTTTGCAGGGTGTCAAAACTATTATCTTATAGAATCGATCAACAACCACGAAGACATAGTCATTCCCATGCTTGGTTGAAGGTATAATAGACATGTAGTCCATAGATATGGACTCCCAAGGCCTATATGGAGTATGAAGAGGGGTGTATAGCCCCTATTTCCTAATGGTAGGCTTGGAAATAGTGCATGTAGTGCAGGAAATTATGTACTTGAAAACATCTTGTTGAAGCTTCAGCCAATAAAAATTATTTTTCAATACTACCAGTGTATTTTCTACACCAAAATGTCTCACTTCTTAGATCTAATGGGATTCCCATATCATCTTTTCACGCTCACTTGAAGGAACAAAAAGATGGATCATATGGAATAAAAATACATCCTGGGGATAAAATTCTGGAACTATTTTTCCTGTGCTCAATGTCTGATAAGCAGTAGTAAGTTCAAAGTCATTATTTTATAATTGTGTCCATCTAGATGTCTCATTTCCACAAGTTAAGAATTGTGGTTAGCACTGCCACTGGGGTCGAATGATGCAATCGACAACATGGTTGGTGCTACACTTATTGTAATTTATATTCAAGTGGAATTGTTGTAGGTACATGGAACACTTCTAATGGCGGTCATTTTTTAACTTTTCATGTGTCTGCATGAATGGAAAAGGCTTGTGATCAATGTTGATGATCGTTTCCTTCCCCAGAATGTAATACTTCCACTTTCAACATTCCTTCACAATGCAATACATATCTTTGTCATAGATAGGATATTTATGAACAACATCAGATAGATTTTCACTCTAATACTATCAGATTCCCATGCTAAGATTTCCCCGATAGAATAATATGAAGAATTTGTCTGAATCTCAAATGGTTGTTGTAGGTCTGGAAGAATAAGGATTGGTGTTGAGCAGAGGCGTAATTTAAAATCCTTGAATGATTTCTATTGGGGTGCATACCAAAACAAATTGGCCTTCACTCTAGCTTTGGTGACCTTGCTTAGGGCCCAAGTAATATGAGAGAACCCCAACAAAAATTGGTGGTAGAATTTGGAAAGGCCCAAGAACATGTGGAGCTCAATCATTGTCTTTGAAGGGTTTGATGTCGTAGTGCATGTGACATTGTTGGCCAACACAGATGTCTCATCCCTGGCTGAGCCAACCAATAGTGTATGGTTAAGGATGCAGTGTCATTTTTAGGTTCAACATCTTGACAACCTATATTGATATCAAGTTATTCTGACTATCATTTTCAACAATGAAATGGATAGGGGTCCCCTTCACCCAATCTACAAATGGAGGAGACGCTCCCCTTCTTTAGGATCCTATGGTTCCTCTAGATGGACTTTTTTGGTAGAGATGGTGACATCGGGTTCTACATCAATGATTTGTCTTCCATTTTTCAGTTTTGAATCAAAGTATGATTCAGTATATGACCCTGAGGCTTTAGTCTCAGCCAAAAATGACTATTTTGAGTGACATTCATCAGTATTGTGCCAAGGGATTTTATGGAACTTGCACCATTTTCCAGTCTCCTTCTTCGACTTCCCATTACCCTTCTTTTTTGGTGTCTTGGGATAGTTATCCCGGGGCTAGACATCCTTTATATTTCATTTTTCCTAGGTGTTAGGGCCACCCTTACCATACTTTGGTTGTTATGTATTTTCATACCCTTGTTCTACTGCTTGAATTTTTGCTCAATTTTGTCAGCATATCAATAAGTAACTCCCAATGATGAGATTTATAGAAACTCCATTTTAGTTTGGATGTACATATGTAGAGCCCCATGGTATTTAAGGACCATATGTCATTTAGAGTCTTTGATACCTAGCTTGGTGCGCAAGGTATGCAAGGTATTTGTGAACTGCAACACTGTTTGACCCCTGTCTTGGCATAATGTGTTCCAAAGAATCGACATCTATCTGGCCTTCAAATAATGGAATATCAACGTTAAATTGTACCTTGAAGGGTGTCATACCTCTGAAGTGACTATTGGTTTAAGGTTCCTTCATT
Organism: Picea sitchensis; assembly: GCA_010110895.2. Taxonomy (NCBI): domain Eukaryota; kingdom Viridiplantae; phylum Streptophyta; class Pinopsida; order Pinales; family Pinaceae; genus Picea; species Picea sitchensis. Next base: position 28,012 of record SNQJ01S0146372.1, read on the forward strand.
TTTTTCGCCATCCATTGAAGGATCTGGGTGAAATTATCCATCATCTCATTCCTTTGTCGCACGAGGTCTTCCTTGAGAAATAGTTTGAAAGGATCTCTTGTCCTGTCATCCCTCTTTTATTCTACCATGGGAGTTTTCTTGGGTAGGAGAGATGGTTTTCCTCAAAAGAAGCAACCTCGAGACCCAACTCTCTATACCCTAACCTCGTCGGGGACATGCACTAAGAACGACAAGGAGAAAATTGCTCTAATACCAGTGATCCATATTATTTTGAGAACATTATGAATGAAAAAATATAAAAGATATATAATAGGGAAATGCGCAGAGATATAGAAAGGAAAATAGTAATATAGTAAAGCTCAGATTCTATTAATGACTATCTAAAATACAAAATATTGTAAAATGAAAAATCACACAAGCTAGCTAGAATGATGGTAGCTTATCTCTAAGGAGAGATGTGTTGGCTACGCTCATTCACAAGAAGTTTATTACAATGAGGCTCCAAATTCCTCTTTAAAATAAAGCAGAAATGAGAAAACCCTAAGCATCCAAAACCTAACCCAGGGAGATGAAACAACAAAAGGTTTGTGGTCCCTGATGGGGGTAATTGATACATAAACTTACCGAGGGCCTAACGTTTGCATGTGAACTCTGTTTGGGGAGATCGATACCTCATAAAAAAGGTATAGCTGAGGATAACACTTCTTTTCGGACTAGAATCTACCTTCAACTACATGCCAAGATGGAAAATTGTAATTTGAACGAGTGGAATAGATAGGTGGCCACCAATGTCCACCTGGATCATCAAACCACCTTTTAGCGTGAAAATTTTAAGGAAAGGTTTTCACCTCGAGGGATTTTATCCCTCTTGAAACATGATATGTCCAAAGTTAAATGGATCTACGCTAGTTCCAGTCGTGGGCGGGAGAATGAAATTGTTAGATGATGTATGTGTATGTTTTAAATGAACTTGGTAATTTTAAATTTAAATCATTATGAATTAATTTAGCGATCCAATTGAAATTTTTAGTGATGAAGGTGTTGATGAATAATAAAAAAATGGAATGATGTAGATATTGAATAACATATATAGTATATTATATCATTAAGAAGTGATATGATGAAAATATTGAAAAATTCATATATTACATAGTAAGTGATCTCAATCTTTCTTCTTCATCTTTTATCTTAGACACACTATCACATTGCCCCATATTTTCATTTTGATCATATGGAAATGGAGGTTAAAATCGAAGACCGTGCAAAGATTTAACTCGATATATTGTAGTAAAAGTGAGACCTTGCATCTATGTATTACCAATGTTAATAGTTTCCTTTTCTAATGTCAATCCATGGGACTTATGGATTTTTAATCCCCAAGAAGACTCCATGGATTGAAGAGATAAAGAAAACCATGAGGAAGAACATGAAGATTCCAAGAAATAAAGAAAAGAAAGAACAACCAGTCATTATACAGAGAATCACAAGACTACCAGCTTGGTTTGAACCCACTAGAAGAAATAAAGCAGAAGAAATGGAAGTTATGATAAATAACAGTGTATGTAAGAAAATGATACTTGTGAATGGAAGCATTGCGAGATTCAGTGGTTCTTCCAAAAGGAGGGAGAAAAACTATAAAGATATCTCAACAACATCCATGGATTGTAATTTACATGTAAAAGACTGTCCTTCCCAAATAAAGCAAGTGAGAAAGAAGCTTATACATGAAAGAGACTCATGTATGAAGATATAAGAATACCTTGTATGGATTCAAACAACCTGATGCAGAGTATCTCATACATAGCAGAAGAATGGTGAAAAATTTATATAATAGAGATAGTGTATCAGAATGGTTAGTCATAAGTTTGGGATGATGGATTGCTAATCCATGGAAAACTATCATGATGACAGAAGAAGTGCTACTTGGATATGTTTAGTTTGATCCTTTCCACGATGTTATGAGCTATCAGGAAACAAAAGTGTTGAATTCGACCATGATATATTGTAATGATTAGAGCTATATGAAGCCTTTAGAGAAAACCAATGTTCCATGACAGACCGAATTACATTGAGATCAAGCATTATATTCTCAGTGATGAAGTCCAGAAAAGAGAAGTGGTTCTCCAATATATCTCCACAGGTGAGCATATAGAAGATATTTTGGTAAAGCCTCTTCCCAAGATGAAAATTTTGCATACTCAGGAAACAAGTTGTGGTTCGTGGAAACAAATTTCTTATTGAAAAAGGAAGAGATTACTCCCAGTTTGGGAGGGAGAACTTATATGTTATTGATTTATGGAAAGTCATTTTTCAATTTGAAAAATGGTCTAGGACGAGAAGTTCCTTTCCAGTTCGGAAAGTGGTTTGAGGTATCTAAGAG
>SNQJ01S0146373.1:0-23927 GCA_010110895.2 Picea sitchensis
TCAACATCCCATACCCATTACATAAACCCTAATAACCCTTTGATGGGTCCACAAGCCCGCAAAATGAGTGAGATCCTGCGATCTCTACTCCACCTGGGTGCTCCATCTTCGACCAACCTGTCGAAGTCCCAAAATTGGTAAAACATGACCAATATTTCCTCAAAACTTGGTCGAGGGCCAATAGGCCCCTAACACTCACCTATGAATCGTCCTGAGTCACTCAGATATGGGAAACATTGCTTCAAAGGCCTCGAGCTTAGCTCGAGCTTCCTTAACTTGCAGCTTCGCCAGAGATTCCTGCTCAACGAACTCCTGAATTACTTTCTCAATAACAGGCCCTTCCAAGCATTGTTCCATTGTTGCAACTAGTTGGTTTAGATATGAGCCTTGTCCTTCAACCTCTTCAAAAATCATGCAGGCTTCGTCCTACACCGGATGGAGTCTCTGTTTCACTTCCATGACTTTTCTTTGGATAGCATTAATTGGTTGCTAGACTACGCGTTGTTCCTGTGATATTTTAATATTCTAAACTACAACAAGCAGCTTCATCTGGGCTTGCACAGTGGATGTCTGCTGCTTCGCCTCCTAGAGCTACGCTTCCAATTTCCTCAGCGCTGGATCTTCTGAAAGGAACTCATAGGTTTGCACACTTCGATCACTCAGTTGCTTACACTCTGAGGCGCGTGCTCTGATTCTTTCTACTACGTTCCTGGTAGCTTTCTCCCTTTGGTCACATACTTCTTACGGAGTTTGTTGAGAACTCAACACACCCTAAAAAGCCTATGTTAAATTTCACTTTTTGGGTACCACTTGATCTTTTTCACTGTCTAATTCTACTTCAATATGAAAAATGTTGCCTTTGATTATCACTTTTGTTTCTCATTTAAGTCTCTCAAAGTTTTCTTGAGAATGCGAAAACACATAACTTAAAATAATAACACTTGATTAAAGAATCGACAATCAAGACTTCTCCCTGACGTGCTTAAGAAATTCGGCATCGGAAAGGATTAAGAATGAAAGGAAATCGTTCAAGAGAACCAAGGTCGTCGAGCGTCGATCTTCATCGGTGTCCGCAAACAAAAGTTGTTATTCAGTGAAAAGCGTCACTCAAGGATATCACCGACAGTTGATCCCTTTCGGCATCGATAAAAGGTGAAAAGAGTAAGCGTTGAACAAAAATGTAATGATATCGTCGATCGCCGACTTCTGAAATGCTGTCAGTATTGGGGAGATTTCGAGGATGATAATCCGCAAGGAAACCATGCATTAGGTTTATTTATGAGGGATGGTCCCCGATACTTTTTGGCATCGACAGTACCAAGTTAAGCATAGAGCCCTCAACTTGAACAAAGTCTCAAGTCTGACCATCACCCGCAAGTTGAGTTCCCAGTTTTCATTACCATATATCTTGAGTCATTGGTGCCACGTTAGCGTGGTACAATGAATTCAATCGGCATTGGAGGTTTTGCAGAAGGATATCAATAAAAAATAAAAAACAACTCGGAGCAACACTAAGCACAAAATCGGGGTTAACTTACAAGAAATTTGGACAAAGAAAACAATAGATTCACACACAAAGAGAAAAATGATGCATTCAACTACTATGACCAGAATCCTTTCATCAAAATTTTGAGACTTTATATATTAGACTCCCATCGGGCTCAGGTTACATACAGTAGACACTGTCTACACCTTTTGTCCAACCAACTCGGTTACATTGAGAACATGAAAATTTTCACAAGAAAAAAGGGAAGACTATCAAAATTCTACGTCATGTCTGAGAATACAAAACAAAGTTCGCCCATCATGGATCTTATGTACGCGGACTTTCTCCTTGGCTGCCTCACGCTCCCAGAGGTGTTGTCATATTTTTTTCTTCCGACACCCTTTGCGCTTCGTGCAACTATACGATCGTATATTTTACTTCTCGAAGCTACCGCTTGAGCCAGGTTGTGTTCCCTTCATGACCCGGTGGTGCTGACACCTCAAGGTTGTTTTCCGTCAATTTTCGACGTAATTCTCTAGTCTCCTTGTAAAGTTCATCTATGGTTAGTTGTTCCTACTCTAGCTGCAGATTAGGTCCTCGGACGTTAGAACTTGAGGATTTTGTCTTTATCGTTCGGATCCCGCTTCCTCGACTTATGGTTCCAACAGGCTCTATCCAGATAGCACGCATTAGGAGCTCCTTGGCGGCTGATCGTGTGCATGACTCAATCAAGATTTGGCTTTCCCCCCCAACTTCCTTATTTTTTCTGGGCCTTCCTCTCCTCCACGATATCTATTGCTGAGGAAGCATGGCTTCCAAATTATTCCCTTATGACATAACTTCTTCCACTTCATCCTCTGCATGAGTCAATACTATCATTTCCGCGTGAAGGTAGGCATATCCATTTGAAGCCTCGGGAACACCTGCTACAAACAAGAACGAGTCCCAAGAATTTTGTGGCTCAAGCCTAGTGCTTCGGCTGCCTTGCAGGCCCCATATTGAGTTTTGAGAAGTTCCCATGGTGTGACAAAATTTCTACCTTATGCGTGGGTGACTTGACAAAGGCCCAAAGAAAATAATTTGATTGAGTTGAGCTCACGAGACGATTCAGTGCATAACCTCGACTGGTAAGTAGAACACATACAAAACATCTAGAATTTATAATGGATTGGGAAGTGAGTCAAAAAATTCTAGGGAACATTGAATGCCTTGCAATGGGATGTTTTAAATAATTTTTGTGTCACATCCGTGCGACGGGTATGATCCATGTCATGTGAGATGCAACCGATAGGAGTTGCAGAGAATGTGTGGTATGATCACATCGATTTCTTTTTAAATTCCTCAGCCTCCATAATGATCTAATGATGGTTTATGTACTTGCTGATGTGACTCATGTTTGAGAAATTTGCCTTGACCTGAAGCATTTAACGACTTCCCTTACGACAGTATTCGTCTCTTTTGGAAATTTCTCATACTTTTAGCACATGTTCAACTCTGACATCCTTTCTCGACCCCAAGGGCCAACCGACCACTAGCATGCCTTTGACTCTCATGTTTTTTGTACATGATCATTCATGCTATGGCATGTGGATGTAACCCACCCTAACTGAATAAAAATGATGGCACTAATAGAGACAGTGAAGGTAATTTGAAAGGTTGCAGACATCACGTAAGTATCAAACTATTGGGATTAGCGAGCTTTACAGGTATGCACCGGTTTGGATTCTTCACGCTTACGGATTTACATATATTTTTCCGAGTATTATTTTGTAATCCATTTCTAAATGATTTTAATTCCATTTGCAGGAAAGATTGCTCCGACTATTGAGCAAAATTGGCTCTGTAACCTCGTTGTGGAATCTGAGAGAAACTGGGTCCGGAGATTAATAAGGTGATGAATGATATCAAATTTCCTGAGTTCAACACACCCGACGACTTCGTCGACTTGCGCAACATAGTAGAATTGCACGCCAAGAAATATTCTTCATGGGCCGAAAGACTAGCAAAGGTGACTGACACAGCGCCAGGACAGGTACAACAATTTCTAGAACATCTGATCTGCGCTCGGGTTGTGCTTCAGCAGTTAAGTGCTAGTTTGATCAAGTATCAGAGGCATGCGATGGATATCAGAGAATTTTACGCAGTCCTGATGGAACATAACATATTTCCATATGCCCAAACCTGTGAGGAGTTGTTCATCAATTGGTCGGAGTATGATACAAGTCACCCTTTCAAAAGGATATCCTGAGATGACTGTTGGAAAACTGTTAAAATAGAACGACACGTGGGAAGTTTTTCTTTACTTATCTGCACTTAGCCATTATTTTCAGTTTAATTGTATGGTATAAATAAGAACATCGACCAATTAGTTAGGGTTTGATGGTTGTTGCAAGAAACTCTTTCTTTTTGGTTGTCAAGAATTATTTTCGAGCTACTATTAATAGAGAATTCCTTCTGGACCAGAGACAAAGTTATTTTCATCAAATGCATGTGTGATTGGACGTGGAGAAGAACTATTTCCTATCTTGTTTCATGAATGATGTTGTAATGAGTAAGAGCTATTTAATCTATTGTCAAGTTATCTGGTGCAATATTTTGTTGTTCTTTACTTTAATGATGAAGATGAATCGTTGTGTTATCATGTGATGGATGATTAGTGTAGGTGAATTATTTTGCTTGCCATTATCTTATCACATATGTGTTTTCTTTCTGATCATTAATATCTCAGACAGTAATTGGATTCTCACATGGTTAATGTATTAGTACTAGGCCTGTGGTATAAAATTGTCGGTTGCATGCTTGAGTAGCAGGTTATCCCAAACTCAGCCTCTTCTCCAGTAGTTAAACTTAATCATGTTTTGTTTCCAAGTTTGTTTATACTAGCTTACATCTTATATTGGTCCCACCTAAGAGAAAATACAAAAAATAGAAGGTTCAAACTGAAGGAGACACCTTCACAAGAAAACATAAACCCCATCGATTAATTGGTCGGATCGCAAGATCTAGAGAACCATTCCACCATTAAGCGTTGTAGATTATAATTGGGCCTCGGTGGTGGGTTTGGTTCCTATTGTTGAACTAAAGGGATTTAAGATCCATCAACCATTCCACCATTAAGCCAGGTAGAGTATAATTGGGCCTCTATGGTGGGTTTGGTTCCTATTGTTGAACTAAAGGGATTTAAGATCCATCAACAGAATTGGTGCTATAATGAGGGCTTGAAGAATGAATGGTTGAATACATATTTCACATAGTATTTCAAACACCCATAGATTCAAAACAACCCACATGCATGTCTAGTCATTCCCAAGACAACCCAACACACACTGAGTACTCTTGAAACAAGTAAATCACCATAGCCCAAGGAAGAACTCTTTGCACTCTAGCCTTATGCTCTTCCTCACGAGGGATTAAATCAACGCCAAAAGAATCACAAGAATACCGACAAATCGCTGTGTTGTCCTTAGCTCGAGCATCAAGAAAACAACAAAAGCATACTAGTGGCTAATACCTCGAAGGAGGTTTCTTTTGTGCACATGGTGAAGACTTTAATAGATTTCAAAATAATTGGAAATACAAGGTCCTCCTTTGACTGACACCAAATGCTAGCCACGACGTCCCTAAACCGTGACATTTTTGAAGAGGAGGAGTTTTAACCTGACCAAGATATGGAGGATAACAGTGATCATAATGAAGAAAAGGGAAACCCACCACTGAAAAATCAGCCTTGGTTGGCTAGAGACACTTTGGCCCTCTCAAGACTAGTCCATAACCTTCCCCAACATCTAGAGAAGCTACTTCCTACTCCTCGACCCAGAAACCTCGTGGATTGCCTCTTCAAGATCATATCAAGAAATTTATACTAGTGATCAAACTTATGAACGTCCAACATGAAGACATAGTTTGCGTGATTTTCCCCCACACTTTTGAGAACTCATCCTCCACATGGTATTTCAACCTACTCAGAGGGATCCATAACTAGTTGGAACAAAGTTTCAAAAGTATTTTTTCATAAATTTGTCGAAGAAACTAATACAGGAGATTTAATGGTTGAATTGTTCACGTTCTCACCTCATGAGTTCAAAAGAGAAGGTTAAAGTTTTCAATCAAATATTCACAATCATCTTAAACAAATTCCATCCCAAAGCTAAACCAACTTGAGAATAGTAAATCGAAGTATATTCTAATGCTCTCGCAGCTTCTATTTCCATGTTTGTGAAGAGGGTTGCCAAACTAACCTTAGTTGAGAATTTTGAAGAAGCTAAAAGTATAGAATTCCATATGAAAGGGTGTAAAGAAGGCCGGGTCTCTTTAGTTAAGAAATAAGTTCAAACTCCTCCCATGAGAGGACTCCTATTGACCAGACAAACCAGAAACAACGAAAACAAGAATTCTAATAAGGGTAATGGAGAAATAGAATATCTACAACGCATGGTTAATAAATTGTCAAATGAGATTATAGACATGAAGAGAAATGCAGGGGAAGGAAACCAAGGCCAAAGGCCCCTATAATCCTTTCTTTAAAATAAACCCATTGTTCAAAAGAAATTGAACCTCCCCCAGCCTAACTTGAATATTGATCTAGGGAATGTCGCATATGACTATTTCTGTACTTATCACCGTGAAAGTCCACTGAAAGGGACTGTCCTCAATGGGTGCATGTCATGACTTCTTTGATGGCTAACCAGTTTTTAGATGAGGTTTACCTAACCAAACAAACAAGAATTTTGGTTATGAATGTTGTTGACCAAGAAGAGATTTACCCACCGTGAAGATACAACCATGTTAATATGGGATCTAGACCCACTATGCCTGATTCCATCTATTTCGTGTCTAAGAACCACCACAGAGGTCTTACAGTAAACTAGATGTAAAGGTCCTCCCCGGCCTCAAAAGGATCCCACTAATAATTAAACGCTGCCGTGGAAAGGTCAATCCCACGACACCAAAGCACCTTTGCTCCCGGAAGAACCCTATTAGCATCCATACCAGAGAATTGCCCAAACTGGAGTACAACATAGTTGAAGATATAAAGAAGTTGAAGGCTAATATATCAGCTATGGACATATGTAGAATCCCCAACAAAAGGATTTTCTGCTACAAGATGCATTAAAGTCAGTAGAAAACCCCACGACAAGTAATGAGCAACAAAGAAATCTAAATTCCATAGATCTAGTAAATAAAACAACCGTGAATACTTCTCTTAAGATAATAAGGGAAAACCTTTTTTTCCACCATTCCTCTTAACGTCTTAAGTCTTCGCTAACAGAACTCCTCCACAATTGTTTGGTATATTCTAGAGCATCTTCCAACATTATGCCCTTTGTCTATTTTGCAAAAGATTAAATGTCATTCATCTCAAGAGCGATAAACATGTGATAAAACTAGACAAAACCCAACTCCAAAGTCATGGGGGAAATCAAATATGTGATGATCATGATAACGACACATCCTAAGTTTGTGCAAGCGATTGACATCATCTCTAGCAGACATCCTTGAGGCCTATGGGTTATTACTAAGCTCCAGATTGGTCCGAGAAGTTAAACGGGTACTTCAGTATAGGATTGGGAACACCTTTGGCTACAACTGAAGGGATACAAGAATATGATCATAATCAATAGGAAAAAGTATCTGAAACATACTGCTATTTAACTAGAACCCCACGAACCTCATCCACTCCATTTCCCATTCTAGGAAATTATTCCCCGTGATTCCTATTTTGGGAATTTCTCCCCTCTTCCATATGATGTCCCTCTCACTCAAAACTTTGAAATGGTTTTTCAAGAGAAATCTCCAATACCCATGGAAAACCCCTCTTCTATCATACCCATGCTAGAAATCATCGGAAAAAAGATAGGAGGGAAAGAAAGTAATAAGAAGGAAAGGACGGTTAAATTTCGCTCACCACATATCTGGACCATACATTTTGATGGATCTAAATCACAAAAAAAGGGTTAGGGGCAAGGTGCATCCTCATTGATCCAAAGGAAAATGTTATTTCTCCGTATACTAGAATTCGAATGCACAAATAACACCAACGTGAAATATGAAGCTCTAGCAAAGGGTTAAAGAAAATCCATAAACCTAAACATCAAAGAATTAACCGCTTTTGGAGATTTGGAGATTATCGCTAGACAAGTAAGGAATACCATACATTGAAATTTTCCATACCTAAAGAATTAATATCAATAGGAAGTGAATAGGTTAATAGATCATTTTGAAGATTTCAATATTACAACAATCCCCAAAGCAAAGAACATTCTTTTTTATTCCCTGGCCACAGCTACTTCAAGGTTGTCACCTCTAGAAGATTATGAATCCTCCATGTTCACTGTGAAACTACTCACAAACCCTCGGTGCTCAACAACATTTCTAATTGGAAAGTCTTTGAAGGAGATGAGCATATCAACTTCTTCGAATTAACCAAGATAATTTCAAAGACTTAGCTATTGATGATAAAGTATTCCTCCAAGAACAATCAACATAAATTGATCCTCGGATAGGTCAACCTATTGGTAAATCAAAGTCTCACACAATCCTAAAGGGGATAGCTAATTTAGAAAACCCTTTTGACCAAGGAACGGTTTAAGGGGCCTAAAAAATGAAAATACCGGTAGCTCTTGTCCCCTACATGAAACTATAAATCCTAACCCCGAAAAACCAAAATAATTTGAATCTTGGCAAGACTATATCTAAAGAGGAAAGAAAGGCTTTCTAATTTCAAACCGCTTCATACAATACCAAGATGTTCTTTTCATGGTCCTATCGAAAGATCCGAAAACTTCGCGATACCCGCATCATTCAACAAACTATCACGTTAATACCTAAAGTGAAACCCTTCCAACAAAAGATCTGGAAGTACCACCCTTCCCTAGAACCTCTTTTGTGTCAGGAGTTGAAGAAACTTTTGATGCCAAAATCATCTTCCAAGTTATACATTCCACGTGGGTAGAAAATTTAGTTCCTCGTGAGGAAAACGTCTGGAGAAATATGCCTATGCGTAGATTTTAGGAACCTAACAGAGCTTCTAAAAGGACACAATTACCTAGTCCCACCAATGGAGAAACTTTTGCGCACTGCGGTCCAGCTTCTAAGATCTTCTCTACCGACAACAAAGTTACAACTAAGTCTTGGTTTTAGAGGAAGATTGTTTGAACACTACCTTCCGAACCAAGTGGGGAAACTTCACTTATAAAAGAATGCCTTTTGGGTTAATCAACTAAAGGGAGACCTTACAAAGGGCTATGGATGTAGCATTTTGGGGACCAATCAACAAGTGTGTGGTAGTGTATCCTGGACAACTTAACTGCGGTATTCAAATAATAGAGAAGAGAACATCCAACACTTAACTCAGATTTTCGAAACATGTAGGAGATACAGTATATCCTTAAATCCTAAGAAAAATATTTTCGGCATTGAGGAAGGTAAGCTACTAGGCCACATTATATCTCAAGCAGGAATTCACATTGACCCAGAAATGATTAATGCCATAGCTCAACTCTCATTGCCTCACAATAAGAAAGCTATGCAGTCTTTTTTCCGACAAATCAATTTCATGATGAAATTCACCCCCAATTTCGCGCAAACTACCAAAACCTTGCAAAAGATGATTCGTAAAGATGTTGAATTTAAATGGGACGATGAATGGAAGGATGATTTAAGCAACATCAAAACTTCTATATCTGAAGCCCTCAAGTTACGAAGTCCCGATTTCAATAGAGATTTATTCCTTTATACTTTCACCTCCGATCAATTGTTAGTTGCGGTATTGACTCAGAAGGATGATGACAACAATGAGGCCTGGGTGTCATTCATGAGCACTAACCTCCAAGGAGCCTAACTAAATTATCTTGTCGTAGATAAATAGACTTATGCATTTTATAAAGCAGTAAAACACTTTAGGCCTTATATCCTCAAGAACCATACCAAAGTAATCGTACCTCATCCTGCATTCTTCTCCTTGTTCACTTAACAGGAGATGGGGGAAAGAAGAGGGAACTAGATGGACGTAGTTCAAGAGTTTGATCTAGATATAAAACCTAACAAACTAGTTAAAGTACAAGGGTTATGCAAACTTGCGTCTGAAGCCCAGGACCAAGTAAATGAAGACTCTGTATGGGAGAATGAAACGTAATTATGGTGTGGTGAAATTTCATACATTTCCCCAGGGCCAGGATCTTGGAATGAGAATTTGACTTATCTCTTGCACCATGGGACTTTCCCAAAAAGTCTCAACCCTAGGGAAAGGAGATCTCTCAGGTTAAAATCCACACAATACCGCCTCATAAATTTGGTACTCTTCTAGGTTAATTATGACGCGGTACTCTTAAGATGTATCGAATAGGAAGATGCAGACAAAGTTTTGAAGGAGCTCCATGATAGCCCTGTCGGTGGACATTTCAAAGGAAACACCACCACTCATAAGATACTGAGAGTTGGTTATTATTGGCCCACCTTGTTCAGAGATGCTCACACTTACGCTAGAAACTGCAAAACCTATCAAATAAGTGCTAAGAGAGAGAAGAGAGCAGCAGTCCCACTCCAACCAGTGACTGTCTCTAGGCCTTTTGAGCAATGTGGGTTAGATATCATAGGAGAAATCACACCCAATTCTTCAAAACATCATAAGTATATACTTACCACCAACAATTATTTCACGAAATGGCTAAAGGCCATCCCTCTAACCCATGTAAACGAGAAGGTGGTAATCCAATTCATAGAACAACAATTGATCACAAGGTTTGGGGTCCCTTCTGTCCTGGTTTTTGATAATTCGGCTTATTTTTATTCCACACTATTGACAGATTTCTCTCTAGACAAAGGAATCATAATTAGGTACTCTGCGAATTATTATCCACAGGGAAATGGGGTGGCAGAATCAACCAATAAGAACCTAATGAGAATATTAAAGAAGATGGTTGTAGACAACCAAAGGAATTGGCATAATTTACTCCATAACACTCTATGGGACGATAGAGTCACACCCAAGGAATCCATAGTAAATTCCCCATACTTTCTGGTGTATGGGAAGGAATCCATTCTCTCGAACGGGCTTTATCTCCCATCTCTTCAACTAGCCCAAGATTTTGAAGGACAACCTTCATCAGTCATACAAAAAAGAATTGACACTCTTCTCATGATAGAGGAATAAAGGGAAAAGGCTAAATAAAAGTTCATGGCCCACCAGCAGATCGTTAAAAGATGGTTTTACAAGAATAAGGCTAAAGAGAAGAATTTTGAAGTAGGGTACTTGGTCCTAAAATGGGATAGAGAAAATGAGCCTAAAGGCAAACACTCTAATTTTTCAGAATCTATGGCTTGGGCCTTTCCAGGTGGCTGAGAATATTGGGGCAAGTAATTATCGGTTACAAAATTTGAGGGGGGAACCTGACGCCCTCCCAATAAACGGCCAAGCCCTAAAAAAAATTTCCATTAAAATAAATAAATAAAAATGAGTTTTATGTTTTGTATGTGTATTTCATGAGTTGTTTCAGATAGGTTGACTGCAAATTACTTTTATTTTTTATTTTCTTTTGATGTTTGATTTCCTCACTTTTGAAGGTTGTGTTTAGCAAGACAATGGTTGACCTCAAATCATGTGACATAGCAAACTCTATTCCTAACTCATTGCTCGCATACAACAAAAGGAAGCACCGAGGAACCTACGGTTTCTTTGAAGAGTCCTCTATCTAACCCGCGCATATGAAAAACTCTGGAGAAATGCAGAAATTTCTACCCGGTGGTCTGGTGAAAACTTATGGGAAATTTGGAAAGCTGAATAGGACTGCGTGAACCCTGAAGATAAAGCTAGAAAAGGATTCACCTTAAACCATCTCACTTTTCAAATTAAACAGACGTCATCCTCTCCACTCTCTCAAGGAATTCTGTCGAAATCACAGTTAACTATACCAAATGAGTGAACATTGAGAGAGGGTATGCATATATCTCCGTCGGGGCTATGGACGCTTGCTTCTAGCAGAGCAAGGTCTGTGATGTTGGGGTGACTTCGTCAGGGATATGGACACTTGATGGCAGTGGAGAAACACCATAGAAAGTGATTAAAGGTAACTAAAGTCTTCATGCCAGTGAATACTTTACTATATTTTTGTCAAAAGGGGCACGATTCAAGGTTACATGAAATGAGGGAGGAATAAAGGTGAAAAACCCCATAGGCAGACCCGGAAGCATCAATTGGAGAATTTCAAATGCAAGGGTAAACGAAGCTCTGATTTACAACCATTAAGGTTCTCCACCAGCTTTCGTTTCAGCCGAACATGAAGGAGGAACAAAGATTCCTCTTTCGCCCAGTAAGTCACCATTTGTTAAGCACTCAACACACCCTAAAAATCCTATGTTAAATTTTACTTTTTGGGTACCACTTGATCTTTTGCACTGTCTGATTCTACTTCAGTATGAAAAATGTTCCCTTTGCTTATCACTTTTGTTTCTCATTTCAGACTCTCAAAGTTTTCTTGAGCATGCGAAAACACATAACTTAAAACACTAACACTTAATTAAAAAATTGGCAGTCAATACTTCTCCCCGACATGCTTAAGAAATTCGGCATCAGAAAGGATTAAGCATGAAAATAAATCATTCAAGAGAACCGAGGTTTTCGAGCACCGATCTTCGTTGGTGTTGAAAAAAAAAAATTGTTCTTCAGCGACAAGCATCACTCAAGGATATCACTGACGGTCGATCCCTTTCGTCATCGGTAAAAGGTGAAAATAGTAAGCGTTGAACGAAAATGAAATGATATCGCCGATCCCCGACTTCTGAAACGTTGTCGGTATCGGGGAGATTTTGAGCATGATAATCCGCAAGGAAACCATGCATTAGGTTTATTTTTGAGGGTCGGTCCCCGATAATTTTCGGCATCGGCAGTCTCAAGTTAAGCATAGAGCGCTCAACTTGAACAAAGTGCCGAGTCCAACCATCACCCGCAAGATGAGTTGCCATTTTTCATTACCATATATCTCGAGTCAGTGGTGCCATGTTAATGATGTACAATGAAGTTGATTGACATCGAAGGTTTTGCAGAAGGATATCAATAAAAAATAAAAAACAACTCAGAGCAACACTAAGCACAAAATCGGGTTTAACTTACAAGAATTTTGGACAAAGAAAATAGTAGATTCACACGCAAAGAGAAAAACGATGCATTCAACTACAATGACCAGAATCCTTTCGTCAAAATCTCTAGACTTTATATATTAGACTCCCATTGGGCTAAGGTTGCATACAGTAGACATTGTCTACACCTTTTGGCCAACCAACCCAATTACATTGAGAACATGAAAATTTTCACAAGAAAAAAGGGAAGACTATCAAAATTCTGCATCATGCCTGAGAATACAAAACAGAGTCCACCCATCATGCCTCTTCTATGTGTGAACTTTCTCCACGGTTTCCTCGCACTCCCGGAGGTGTTGTCATATTTTGTTCTTCTGACACCCTTGTGCTTCGTGCAACTGCACGATCGTATCTTGTGCTTCCTAAATCTTCCACTTGATCCAGGTTGTGTTCCCTTCATGACCCGGTGGTGCTGACACCTCAAGGTTCTTTTCCGCCAATTGCCGATGTAATTATCTATTCTCTTGGTAAAGTTCAGCTATGATGAGTTGTGCCTGATCCAGCTGCATATTAGGTCCTCGGACATTAGAACCCGAGGATTTTTTCTTTCTCGTTCGGCTCCTGCTTCCTCAACTTGTGGTTCTGATAGGCTCTAGCTAGATAGCGTGCATTAGGAGCTCCTAGGTGCCTGGTCGTGCACACGACTCAATCAAGATTTGGATTTCGCCCTGACTTCCTTATTTTTTCTAGGCCTTCTTCTCCTCCGCGGTATCTGTTGTTGAGGAAGTGTGGCTTCCAACCTATGCCCTTCCGACGTAACTTCTTTCACTTCGGCCTCCGCATGAGGCAATACTATCATTTCCGTGTGAAGGTAGGAATCTCCCTTTGAAGGCTCGGGAACACCCGCTACAAATAAGAACGATTCCCAAGCATTTTGTGGCTCAAGCATGGCGCTTTAGCTGCCTCGCAGACCCCGTCTTGAGTTTTGAGGAGTTCCCATGGTGCGACAACATATCTACCTTATGCGTGGGTGACTTGAAAAAGTCCCAAAGAAAATAATTTGATTGAGCTGGGCTCACGAGACGAGTCAGTGCATAACCTCGACTGGTAAGTAGAACACATACAGAACATATAGAATTTATAACGGAGCAAGCAGTGAGTCAAAACGTGTCAGGGAACGCTAGATTCCTTGCGACAAGATGTTTTAAAGAATTTTTGTGTCACGTCTGCATGATGGGTATGATCCAAGGCATGTGAGATGCAGCTTATAGGAGTTGCAGATAATGTGTGGTACAATCACATCGATTTCTTTTTAAATTCCCCAGCCTCCATAATGAGCTGATGATGGTTAATGTACTTCTTGATGCGACTCTTGTTTGAGAAACTTGCCTCGAATTGAAGCGTTTAACGACTTCCCTTACAAAAGTATCTGACTCTTTTGGAACTTTCTTGTACTTTTAGCATATGTTTGGCTCTGACATACTTTCTTGACCCCAAGGGCCAACCGACCACTGGCGTGACTTTGACTCTCAAATTTTCCATACCTAATCATTCATGCTATGGCATGCGGATGTAAACCACCCTAACTGAAGAAAAATGACGGTGCTAACAGAGATAATGAAGGTAATTCAAAAGGTGCAGAGATCACGTAAGTATCAAACAATCAGGTTTAGCGAGCTTTACAGGTATGCACTGGTCCGAATTCTTCACGCTTATGTATTTACATATATTTTGTCGAGTATTATTCTATAAGCTACTTATAAACAATTTTAATTTTGATTGTAGGAAAGATCCCTCCGACTATAGATAAAAATTGGCTCTGTAACCTTGATGAGTAATCTGAGAGAAATTGGATCTGAATATCAACAAGGTGATGAAGGATATCAAATTTCTCGAGTTTGGCACACCCGACGACTTCATCAACTTGCGTGACATAGTCGAATCGCATGCCAAGCAAGATTATTCATGGGTTGAAAGACTAGCAAAGGTGACTGACACAACACCAGAATAGGTACAACAATTTTTGGAACATCCGATCAGCACTCGAGTTGTGCTTCAACAGTTAAGTGCTAGTCTGATCAATTATCAAATGCATGCAGTGGAGATCATAGAAGTTTGCACACTCTCGATGGGACAACACAGATTTCCATACGCCCAAACCTGCGAGGAGTTATTCATCAGTTGGTCGGAGTATGAGACAAGTCACCCTTTCAAAAGGATATCCTGAGATGACTGTTGGAAAACTATTAGAAGAGAAGGCCATGTGGGGAGTTTTTCTTTACTTATCTGCACTTAGCCATTATTTTCAGTTGAATTTTATGTTATAAATAAGAACATGGGCCAATTAGTTAGGGGTCGATGGTTGTTGCAAGAAACTCTTTATTTTTGGTTGTCAATAATTATTTTCGAACTACCGTTAATAGAGAAGTCCTTCTAGACCAGAGAAAAAATTATTTTCATCAAATGCATGTGTGATTGGACATGCAAAAGAACTATTTCCTATCTCATTTCATGAATGATGTTGTAATGAGTAAGAGTTATTTAATCTATTGTCAAGTTATCTGGTGCAATGTTTTGTTGTTCTTTAATTTAATGATGAATATGAATCGTTGTGTTATCATGTGATGGATTATTAGTGTAGGTGAATTATTTTTCTTGTCATTATCTTATCGCATATGTGTTTTATTTCTGATAATTAGTATCTCAGACAGTAATTGGATGATCACATGGTTAACGTATTAGTACTAGGACTATGGTATAAAATTGTCATCTACATTCTTGAGTAGTAGGTTATCCCAAGATCAACCTCTTCTCTAGTAGTTAAACTTAATCTTGTTTTGTTGCCAAGTTGGTTTATACCATCATACATCTTATATCAGTCCCACCTAAGAGAAAATACAAAAAAGAGAAGGTCCAAACTGAAGGAGACGCCTTCACAATAAAACATCAATCCCATCGATTAATTGGTCGGATCACAAGATATGGAGAACCATTCCACCATTAAATGCTGCAGAGTCTAATTGGGCCTCGGTGGCAGGTTTGGTTCCTACTATTTAACTAAATGGATTTAAGACCGATCAACAGAGTGCTCGAAATTGATTGAATCTCTAGCTCCATTACCCTTGCTTGAAGCTATTGAATGGCCTCAGTGATCTTCCCCACTTGTATCTCAGTTGAATCCTCTTCCTCTTGCACCAAGCTCGGCACAGAGCGAAGTTATTTAGTCATTGCCTCTTTGATCACAGTATTCTATATGAGCAGATTATATTTTTCTTCCTATATCCTCGCATTGTTTTGCTTGAGCTTTGCCTGAATGCCATTTTTATCCTTCTGCACAACTCGAAGTTGCTCTAGGGACTTCTCATTTTCTTGCTTCAAGGCCTCTATGGCGTAATCCTTTTCTTCTTGGACTCAACAGATTCGATCCTCGGTTGTATCTAATATCCTTTGTAATTGGGTGGGCTCGTCCCCCAATTCTGCAATTTTTTATGATGAAGGCATAGTACGTACTGCGCGGATCAAATAGATGGCATGTTGTATGTCCTTGAGCTCTTTCTCTATTCTTTCATACAATGTTTCTTTCTTTTCTACATGTCTTTGCAAGATATCCTCTTAGGCGTCCTCCACGGCTATGATGATGAGATCAACATCATCCACTGTGAGTACATTCTTTGACTGAGGCTGATTGGCTCGAGTCTTCTTTATTGCTGAGCGTTTTTGCGGAGAAACCTTCCTTTTCTTCAATGTCTCAACCTCTGTAAGGGGATCCTTTGGCAGTGTAACTTCACCTTTGTCTTGTTTGTCTCCTTTTCCCCCTCCTTCTTCTTGGTTCACTTCATCTCTTCCTCCTCCTCTTGGTGAGTCCGACCTACTTTCCTCTGAGGCACTTTCCTCCTCATCACTTTCTATGTTCTGGAAATCCTCCATTATCTTCTTTTTCTTTTGTCCATCATGTTCGACCCAGGTGACCAATAGACTTTCGATGATGTCGGTATCAGAGAGCTATGCATATTCCACCGGTATGAGGAACTTTGTTGTCCATTATTTAGTGATATCTTCCATGTCTTCATCGGTCAACTTATAGTAGGACTGTAGCTCCTCCTTTCTTTCATCCCCGCGTGTGGTGATGTAAATAAAGAGTCGATCTACATGGAACTTTTATAGTAGTATATACTGATGCAAAGTGTTCAGGGTCATTCGTGGAAATGCTTCAATGGCGTGCTTCATCTGTAAATAGTAATCATGGAACACCGTGTTCGATTTCCACTACTTCACCATATGTTTTGTGTACCACAAGGTGGAGAAACTTGTGTCCAACAACTCTGATGGCTCAACTTTGAGGAATGTTTCTCCTTCTATCATCTTACGGGTGAAAAATGCGATCAATACAAGTAGCCAACTAAAATGAAACTCATGTCCCTAATCCTGTGCTTCGCGACAATCCTTCTCCAACTCGTTGACGAGGTAACTCACCCATTTCATTTTCATTCCTTTGACGCACTTCCATGCAAGGTATACTACAAATCCAGTGACTTGTGTCAGTCGGTTCTTTCTGATGATCTTGCCAATGATAAGGTAACAATCTAGGTGCACTGTGCCATCTTGGATGGAGGCTACCTTGTAGCCTTTCTTTCCCTTCTCTACATCACCGTATTCTTCCTTTATACGTTGTGCCAGGGAGAAATCTAAAGTCTTCCTTGGGTAGAATTGGTGAGGGTCCGGTCCCTACATACTTAGTCCTGTGATGAGGTGGATCAGCATTGGATCCATAGTGACACACCTATAAAGCCACAAATACCCTCCATGATAGCACGACAGGAGGAGTTTAATGCGAGCGTTAACCTCCTGATGTCGGCCAAAGTGGGATATCTTCATCAAATTCAATATCGTTGACTGTGCGAGATCCTTTATCCACGAATGGGAGACTATGTGTGGCTTCTTCCCAGTCATCTTCATCAAATACCTATGTTGTGTGAGAAACGCATAGTTATTCATGTATCCAAGGCTGAATTCCTTTTTCTTAAGAAATGGAATATGTCCTAACTAGGGTCCAACTGCGCGTATCCCCTTTGGGAGATACGCAGTGATCAGTGTGTACTCTAAATCCCATGGGATGTTGTCACGGTTAACCACGCCAGCTAAAGGCGGGATGTAGTTCGGCAAGACCGACGGGATATTCTTCGCGTTAGCCAGATCTTCACGATGTTTGCTTCATTTCTCAGCACTGGGGCCAGAACATCATCTAGTCGATGGAGATGCTTGCAATCTGCCAGTCGACGATGCATGTATTCCCATAGACATGACTCTCTCAGTCATTAGGTCTACAAGTATTTCCTCCACAGACTTCTCTACTTCGCTACGTTCACCCGACATGCACACTCGTAATCAAATAACTCGGGTAGGTAAACAGACAACAAGGTAATTAGACGGATGGTGAGGTATAGAAATCACAACGTGATATGATGGCTTCTCTTTTAGCTCAGATATCATGGTTTGAAAAAAGCGGTCCTAGCACAACATCCGACAGGTTAAATAAGAAACGTCATAACAGGTTCCTCCAAMGGGTAAGAATGCCTCAATCAATACGAATCCATCTGTTATGGTGTGGTCTCAATGGTACAATGATGGTMTTTCTGGTAATAACTATGTTTCTATCCATTCAGGAGCATCGTTCTAACAGTCGGGGTGCCTCCAAAGGTCATATAGCTTCACCGTAGCGAAGTCTAGTTCTGCATGGTTCAACTATTCCGACAAAGTTCAACTTCTGTAGTTCTGCCTCCTACGAAGTCTTCCTTGTAAATTCCCATAGTTTTTCTAACTCAACTTTCTTCTTACTGATCTTTATTTCCTTATTTCATGTGATCTGAGTCTCTGGATTCCTCTTTCCACTCTTATTCTTATTTTCTCTTATCCTAGTAGCTTCACACTATTGATGTTCTTTCAAAGGGTTCGGAGATAATACCTCTTTTCTTGCTAGGTCTTGGGTGGACATACGTTCTTCTTGCATGGGCAGGTTCTTTAAGTCTTCCTGTGTTCTTTCAACTTCAACAACTAATTCTCTAGCCCTTGTTTTCTTCAACTGATCCTCTTGTTCTTCTATTAGTAATGTTATTCTTCCGGTTATGAAGTCCCTTAATTCTTTCTTCCTCTTTTATGTGGCTTCCTCATCTTCTTTCCTTCTGATCTGATCCTTCTCAATCCAAGTCTTTCCCAATAAAAATGAAAAAGGGGCGTTGTTCTCAAAAAACCTAATAACTTCAAATTATTCTTCATCAATCACAGGTATATCAATAATTCTTCCACATAGGGTTATCATATTTCCTTTAAACAAGCCTATCCTTCCCAATGAAGGTATCATAGAAGGCTTTCCCAAAATTATCGTTTCTTCATCTAATACACAGTCTATGTCGAAGTCTTCTATTCTTGTAACTATGCATTGTTTTTCTTTCAGGATATTTGGTAAACTGATGTCTTTGTGATCATCCATTTCTTCTTTTAACTGTATTAACATAGTCTCTAACTCTTTTTCTATATGATTCTTTAACATATTCTTAGTTTCTTGACCTTCTTTACAGTCTTCTTGTCTCATGTTCATATTTTCAACTTTAGTAATCATCCTAGGGAAATCCTCAACCTCATGATCAATAGCTTTACAATAAAGGCAAAGAGGGCCTATACCAGGGCATTCTTTAGCAAGATGTATCAGTTTTCTGCAATTATAACACAGTGTCAACCCTCTCTTTCTTTTAAACGATCCCCAGCCTTTTCTGTACTGCGCATTGGTATTACAATGATGGACCTGCATTCTGAAAAAATTCTTTCTAGGTTCCTGCATCCACTTATTAGTCCAAAAATTATTTCTATGAATAGGAATAACATATATTTCTCTATTTCTATCAAATTTATTCAGATCAACTATTTCTTCTAACTGTTCCCTAACATTCATATTAGAACAAAATCTATCAAACATACCTAGATTCATACTTTTGAAGAAAAAAATTCCACTTAGCTTACCTTTACCGAAGTATAAAGCTTCAAGATCTTACCTCTTTTCTTCAGATTTGGTTTCTTTCTTAGCACAAAGCTTCACAAGTTAAGTAGAATAATGCGCACTACAACAATAGATCTACGCACAAATATTTCTCTTTTCTTCAGTTCCCAGCAATCACAGTTTCAGGTCCCGGAAATGGAAACATTTGTTGGCACAAGGGCAGACCCAGGTTTCAACACTTCAACAGTGCACCAACAAAACCCTAACTACCGGTCCTCTCGGCAACACCTGCAAAGCAGATGAAGTCTCACCCGAGGTAGAGGCAGGGGGGGTTGTAGGACTCAGGTGTCTACAACCAGGCTGGGACATAGATCTATGATTACAATACTTAGCAGGGCACTTAGCCAACAATATGCATTAGGTTATGATTCTCATGTACATCACAGATTAACCCAACAATGTAGTTAAAATCAAGATATAACACTTCTAACTACTTATCACATAGAATTAGCTTAGATATAGAATTAATTCACATCATTAAGCACTAATCTACAACATCATATGCATTCATTATACATAACAACACTAAGCAAATAATCACATAACTAACATCAACAACATCGCACAAAGCACATCAACACAGGATATACGTGGTTCAGCCCAGTGTGGGGCTACGTCCACCAACTTCTTCTTCTTCTTCTTTACTAGTTTGCAATCTCTTACATGCATTTGATCATGTGCACAAAGCCACAGAGCCAAGCCTCGCACTAGACATGTGATCTGTGCACAACGCACTAGATCCACCTTCCTCAAAATCAAGTCAAGGCATAGAGCCAACTCCTTGATAACACAAATCCTTACACAGTCTGTCTGCACAAAGCACTTACAACTTCTTGCACTGAGTCGATCACAAGTAACTAGTAACTACTTCTTACATCACTTAACTATCTATTTATACATTACAAAAAGGCCTAGTCATGGTTGAACCCATGGGCCGACATCCCATACCTGTTACATTAACCCTAATAACCCTTTGTTGGGTCCACAAGCCCGCAAAATTAGTGATATCCTGCGATATCTACTCCGCCTGGGCGCTCCATCTTTGACCAGCCTGTCTAAGTCCCAAAATTAGCCAAACACGACTAATGTTTCCTCCAAACTTGGTTGAGGGCCAACATGCCATAATTCCTCAAAACTTGGTCAAGGGCCAACAAGGTGTTCGTCAGGAAAATCCGTGTTGATAGGTGAATTTGTAGCGTCTGAGGCAAACATCGTGATGAGTTCGAAGAGAACCAATTCTTTATTACTTTTGGGAGTTGAAAACTCTAGGTCGTATTCCTGAAGGATGACGATCGATCAGGCAAATTTACCATTAATTTTCTGTCGACGAAGCAAGTACTGCATGGGGTTGGAATCTGCCATGACTTTAGTAGTGCGAAGCAAGATATAATGATGTATTTTCTGGACTACGAGGGTGACTTTCTCCTCGTGATTGTACTTCAGGGGTGGTCCTGAAAGGTTTTTACTGATGTAGTAAATAATATGCTCATGACTATCATCCCCTATTTGGATGAGAACTCCTACTACTGAGATGACTAAGGCTGATAAGTAGAGGATGTAATCATGATTATAGTCGGGAGGACTAATCAAAGAGTCATTGGATAGCGCCGTTTTTAAATCATAAAAATAATTTTGGGCATGTTCATCCCATCGAAATGGGATATCATGACGCAATAAGAGAAAGAAACCATGCATGTTAGTGGCGTAATCTGGGACAAAGCGTCATAAAAAGTTTGGTTTTCACTGTAGACTCTGTAGTTGGTGAAAATTCCTAGGTGGTGGAATTTTTGTGATAGCTTGGACCATGATGGGGTCCATGGTGATGTTGTGTGGGGATGAACCCAAGGAGGCGTCCGACGGTGACGCAAAATACACACTTGAGGGGGTTTAAGAGGATATTGTGTTAGCGACATCGTTGAAAGATGAATCGTAAGTCATCTAGACGGTGAGATCATTTCTTGGACGGAGTGGAGAGGTCATCCAAGTAAGCGAGAATGATGCAAGCAATATCATGGAAAATTTAATTCATGGCTCGTTGGAATGTAGCACCGACATTTTTGAGTCCAAAAGGCATGACACAATAAGAAAAAGTACCCCATGGGGTAGTAAATGTGGTTTTATATTGATCTGCTAGGTGAATTTGGATTTGATTGTAGCTATAGAATCCATCCATGAAGGATAGGGCCTCGTGGCATGCACAGTCATTGATAATTTGGTCGATGAAAGGGGTTAGGAAGTTTTATTTGGGACAAGCATGATTGAGATCGTGAAAGTCAGTCCACATGCGAATAGTGCCCTGTTTTTTGTTAAAAAGGATGGGGTTGGAGACCCATGACGTGTATGTGATGGGGTATATGAACCCTGCAACGTGTAATTTGTCAATTTCGGCTTTGATAGCCGTGGCTTTTGATGGGTGGAGTGGTCGTTTATTTTAACGTATTGGGACGACATCAGGCCATGTGACGATGTGATGTTCAATGATAGATGAATCGAGGTCGAGAATATCTGTATATGACCAGGAAAAAATATCCCGATATTCCAGAAAGAGAGCTTTGTAAGCCGTGAGTTCTTCAAGGGAGCATGTGTGATCAGGGGATCAAATTTTGCTCAAAAGTTCAAAGTGCTCAGAATCGCTTCAAATTGAACAGGAGCGTAGGCCTCATCATTATGAACCCAATGAAACTCGTTTGGGTTCAAACGGATGTCGAGAGCGAGAGATATCACGTTTTGTTCGAAATGACAAACAGGCAAAAAACGGGTGCTGACTGTACAGTCCGTACAGTCCGTACGGACGCTGACGTGGCAGGCCGTACGACATGTGGCAGGCAACAATTTGTACAGTTGGTAGATGACATGGCTTGTTTGCAGTGAATGGAATGGTGACACGTGGTCCAATCAATGGTCACCACGTGTCCCCTTTTTATTGGTTTAAAATTTATTTGGAGTTCACCGGATTCAACCCCGTGACCTCCACCCGCGTGCAAAGCTTTGGCAAAGACCACCAACCAACGTGCCACCATAGTGTTTCTTAACACTATATGGTGCGGATTTTATTTGAATTGAAATGTTGTATGTTTGGGCGGGGGGTCGGGCTGGGGCCTAACCCCAGCCCATGGCTATGTTATATTGTAATATGGCCACGGTTTAAAACCTTTGCGCGCACATTTAAAATTAAACCCCGGTCATATGTTGTGTTGTAATATGACCACAGGCGCGGGTATATGTTTTAACATAGCCCTTTTGATATGGCTGTGGTCACATGTTTGTTTCCATATGACCATTGACGCGTGCACGGGTATGCGTTGGTTTGAATTCGGTTCAAATGGTTATGGCCCTTACTTTTAAACGCGTGGTCACATGGGTCATATGACCTTGCCCTTGATGGTTAGGGTCTAGGTGCACCCATAACCATCCTACAGTTTGCACGATTCGCGTGGTTGCACCTGGTGCCAAGTTTTTACGCTTAAATATGCGTGTGGGCTAGGTTGAGCCAACAAGGGTGCGTTTTGTAGATGCAGAGACAACAAGCTTGAAGGGGGGACTTCCAAGAAGCCTATCTTCTTCAATATTTGGCCAAACAAGGTGCCGAAAAAGCCCAGCTAGGGGGTTTTCGACGTTCTAAAGCCATTGGAGTAGTCTATTTGGAATTTTGAGCATTGTAAAGCACATTTTTTTTATCACTTTGAGCAAATAATACAAATGATCCATTAGAAGCTGGACCAGGAGATGTAGCCCAAGAGAGGGGTGAACTCCTTTATCATTTGTTGTGTTATGTGTTTTTTGTTCACTGATTATGTTGTTGTTAATATGCATCTTGAATGAGTAAATCCTATTAAAGTTGTGTTGCAAAGTTGATCCATTTGCATTTTAACACATAAAATTTAACTTGCAAATATTTTCAAGAATACAAGTCTTCTTCATTTTTAGATCAAGTTGGTATCAGAGATTTGGTTTTTGAAGACTTGATTATTTGCAAGTGTTTTGTTTTCTTATGCTCACAAGGTTGAAACTCACAAGAGGAGAAGGTCAACTTGTGGAGCCAAGTTCTCATCCTTCAAAGAGGAAGCATGTATCATCGCCGCAAGTTTCAAGGAGGCATTCACCAAGTATGGCTCATGAAGAGATTCATGAACATGTTCCTGCAGAAGATGAAGATCTCAAAAAGGCTGTCATGGAAATGAGAGAGATGATGAAGATATTGATGGAAAGGAACATAGGGTTGCAAGGTGAAGGCTCCAACCCTTCAAAGCACAAGGGAGACAGTGGTGATAAAACTCCAAATGGAAATGGAGGGAATGGTTCTTCTCCACCACCCTC
>SNQJ01S0146374.1:0-23927 GCA_010110895.2 Picea sitchensis
TAAAAACACATCTATTTTCTCCACACATGCATCCCATGATCGAATCTTTGTACTAGAGAATGAGGTCCACAATGTCATTAAAGTCATTGGACACTAATTGTACATTCTTTTTTTCTCTCATAGGTGAAATGTGAAGGATGGATTAGGACCCATTATCTATAAAAAAATGTTATTGAATGAGGTCCACAACTTCATTAGATTCATTGAACACTAATTGTACATTCATGTTTTCTTTGATAGGTGAGAAGTGAAGGATGGATGAGGACCCATTATCCGTAAAAAAAAATTATTGAATGAGTTCTGCAACTTCATTAAAGTCATTGGACACTAATTGTACATTCTTGTTTTCTCTATGTTCATTTTCCTTTGGGTCTAATCTCTCGTAATCAAGTGCATGGTGTGTAGAGGGAATCCCAAAAAACTCTACAGTGAAGGCTCCCACTAAGTGGTAGGATGCACCGCCCTCCCATTGTTGTATTTTGAAAATTGTCACTCACCAAATTGCTATTTTACTTAGAGCATTATATTTGTTCTTTTAAATATTATTGTAAATTGAATTGATATTTTATAGAGTAAGGTGAGGATGTAAGGTAAGCATTAACCTAAGTAACAAGATGGGTGCCAATGCATATTCCATCGGTTGAATATGAATACTTTAGGATATGTGTACACATGTCAAAAACGTGTGCCCTAGCCATGTCCTACCTATTTGACTATAAAAATTAGTTTTTAATCTTTTTTTAGATCTAGGGGAATTCGTAATTGGTCTAGATTATCTCATGTTGAAATTCGACTGGTTGTCACTATAAACCTTAGGCTAGTGCCAACAACTCGCAAACCGACGTCTAGTAAGAAACTTATGACTTAGCAAGGACCGTCTGGAGACACACCTGCGAGGGGGGTCCCACTCAAGGGGGTGCCTATCCTTCTAGCCTTATCACATTAGGCCAACAAAAAAAAATAGTTTTCACTACTATTTTCTCATTTTCAATTATATGGAAAGAGCTCTTATGGTCTCTCTCATTGTGGAGGTGAAGGGTTTACAATCATTGATTTGAAGGATTCAGTGTTATATATATATATATATATATATATATGGATCTTTATGTCTATATTTCATTTTTGTATTTGTAATTTGAAGTAATGGGACACAACTCCCACAAGTGTTATGTTTGTATCACACATGTCAGGCACAAACACGCTATAACACATGTATGACACGTCTTTTAGGACATGTGTGCCCAAGCTATCTGACCATAAAAAATAGATTTTACTATTATTTTCTCACTTTTAATTGTATGGAAATAATTCTTATGATCTCTCATTTTGTAGAATAAAAATAAAATCAAGATTTGAAAGTATCCCAAATGTTTTATAAATATAAATATTCTTTTTGTTTTTTAATTGGATTTTTTATATCTATAATTCATTTTTTCATGGTATTTTTTATATCTATAATTCATTTTTTTATTCATAATTTGTAATATTTTTAATAAATATATTTTTTAATATATATAACATATCCTCTATGTCATGTTTAAGGGGTCGACGTGTCC
The DNA here is from genome assembly GCA_010110895.2 of Picea sitchensis. Classification (NCBI taxonomy): domain Eukaryota; kingdom Viridiplantae; phylum Streptophyta; class Pinopsida; order Pinales; family Pinaceae; genus Picea; species Picea sitchensis. The sequence continues at coordinate 1,557 of SNQJ01S0146374.1, forward strand.
CCTATCTTCATATCATATCACATATATATAATCTCCTTTTGTATTTCCATGATCCTCCATGTCACATGGTGTCATGTCAGTCAGTTCTTAATTAAAACATTCAACTTTTCAATATTCTTTCTTTAAATGAGAAGGTGCAACTTTCTATTATGCAATACAATAATATATACAATCTATAATAAAACTATTTACTTAAAAATTGAGATGAATACTTATTGAAAATCTCTCCTTAAATATATATCTAAGAAAATCTAAAATTAAATCTTACTTTTTACTTTATATAAAGTATATGTGACTCTAGCTTTTACAAAAGCAAGTACTAGCTATATGTCACCATTAAATAAAACACAATCATTTTCTCCAAATGCATTCAATGATGGAATATTTGTACTAGATAATGGCGTCCACTTGGTTGGTGTCATTAAATTCATTGCACGTCCACTTGGTTGGTGTCATTAAATTCATTGCACATTCTCGTGGTCTTTGATAGGTGAGATGTGAAGGATGGTTACGAAGAAAGAACACTCGTGGGCATCCATAAAAATCTCAAGCTCGTTGTCTTTGATAGGTGAGATGTGAAGGATGGGTAAGAAGAAAGAACACTCCTTGTTATCCATAAAAATCTTTTGTTGTATGGTTGGTTCAAAATCAGATCAATTAGTGTTGGTGATATAGTGAGATATCGTTATTCCTTTATCACTTATGGATTTTAGCTTTTGTCTGAAAACACATGTATCAACAACATTGATGAAAATCTCATCAGTGGATTTGGTAGATAGTTCAATTATAACTATACTTATACATCTTGCATATAAAAGCATATTTGTGATTCTGCTGTCATTTGTATCTCACTCACCATGATTTATGATTATAGTAAGGAATTCAGAGTTATTGAAATACACATTAAGGGAGGTGTTCTGGTTCATATGAATCTTAAGAAAAAGCATGCATAATGGTTGGCAAATCCTTATCTTTTCTGTGAAGGGTGTTTCTGTAAATGTTTTCAAACCTTTCCAAAGATGTGTGATGTCAACTAAGTTTGGAGGTTCTTTTATTTTTGTTGTTGTTGTGAATCACTAAAAAAATTCATTCTCATGTAAGGGTGTCTTCTAAATCATTGTTTAAAGATTTAACCCATTCTACAATAGAATCAAACACATTAAGTCAAAGTTGCCATCACAATAAACAACCATCAGAAACTAGTTGTAAACCTTCATCTTTTGTTTTAAGAAAACCCAAAAAATTCTTGAGCTATCAATTTAAACTATAAAAACTTGTGGCAATAAATATAACTAAAATTTTCCAATACCATGTTTCACTGCCAACATGATGTCTCTTTTTGGTTTTAGAAGATTCATTAGAGTTGGCTCCACAAGGTTCCTCTCCTGTGTTTGATATATCAGGTTCCTCTCCTGTGTTTGATATATCGATTAAAAAGGTAGACCAAAATTGGTGAGAAGTATATGTTTGAAAAATTAGTTTCCCTTTACCAGAGTGCCATTGTAGAGGAGGCAAGTAATTTTATTCAATTCTAAATTCCTTAAGTGCAAGAATTTCCTTTTTAGACCATTGTCCATTGCTAAAAAGTTATTGAATGAGCTTTGTTTTAGCTGAGCAATTGATAAGATGCATACTAACATAATTAATGTATTCAATAAATCGTTGGATTTGATTTTTGTCAATAAGTTCATCAGGAAAGTCGATATTTTGCATACAACATGGAATTACATGATAATTTTTCCTTTATCAATTTTGATTTCAAAGTAGTTGAATTTCATTTTGAAAAGATATTTTTTTTATTACTAAAAACAATGCCATACTTGTTAATCCTTTCTTTGAATTAAGTTATATGCACAACATGGTCATTTACTGAAAAAGGAGAAACAAACATATCATTAATATACATGCTCACAAGTCTTCACATCCTTCAAAGAGAAAATCTCAGTGGTGCTAAAACCAATTCAAGACATTTTCGAAACCAAAGCACATAACAAGCCATTCATAATGACTACCAAGGATAATTGTGATCTTAGTTTTATGCATATTTTATTATGCAACTTTACTATGATAACAACATGACTTGCAATAAAATTTTGAAAATATATTTGCACTTGTGACCTTTTGTCATATCCTTATTATACCTACTAAAGGCATAGGTATATAGCAATCGATATGCGTTGACTCAGTATTAGTTTCCTTTGACTTATTTAAATATTAGTTGTTTAACCAAAGTTTTAACAAAAACATCTTCGATAGTTATTAGTTTAAAGCATTTTTCTGATGTTTGATTGGTGGTTTAAATAACCCTGTTATTGCAGAGCCACCCAAATTTTGAACCTCAATCTTAGTTTAAAGCATAGGTTTGCCTCGTATTTTTTCCCCAACTAAGTAATGTTGGAAAGTAATGCTGGAAACAAAGTATAGCATTACTTGTAAACAATAAATGTTTGTTTTTCAATGTGATATTTATACTATGAGTTTACATTGATTTTCAATTTCCCTGACAACCTGGTTGTCGTGGCCATTGTTTGAGTGGAAATGTTGTGGTCATTTGTTGAGTGGAAACGTGGCGGTCTCCGTGATGGACATGGGTATAACATGCAATTTACATCGATAGTATACATCTTCATTGTTTTACGACATCTATGTTTCATGCAATTTACATTGATATCCTCTGTGTTGTCATGAGCATAGAACCCTAGGAGCTCCGGGACCAATTTTCCTCAGAGTTGTTCGAACTTTGGAATGAACGATTGGTCTTCTAAATGTTGGGAGGCATTTATCCAAAAACCAAGGAAGCTGATGCGATGAGAGATTGCATGGATTGTTAGTATTTGAACACCCACCGTCGAGATCAGACTCGACCGAATCTAATAGAAAGCACCATTAGAGAATGTTGCCCGCAAATCAGACTCGACCGAATCTAATAGAAAGCATCATTAGAGAATGTTGCCCAAGAAGAAAAGTTCATGATAGCACCAGGCTTAGAGTTGGATGAGAGATAATTACACAGATGAACTGAATCAAGGTCAATCGCAGGTGCTACCCCCGCCTTAGATAATGATGGTGAAACATAAGCTATATTAATCTTTGGGTTGTAGGTCCGTTTGTTGTGAATATTAACCCGGAACTGGATCAACCGCTACTGCTGCTGGAATTGACTTTGCAGTGGTTGATGTTGGGAAGATGACTTGCTCGGGGAAAGACAAATGAAGATGAGTGTTATGCATGGATACTATCTGGTGATGCATGGAGACCATGTGGAGCGGCCAACATGCATGTAAACCATATGTAAACCAGGTGGAACGACCACTGATACTTGCACATAAATTCACAAAAAATTATTAATAATAGTATATGCTTGGAAAAAAAAACTGCTACAACTATTATTTTATTATACCCCCTTAGCAGCAGGTATATGCTGCTATGCAGCCTTGTTTTAAATAGGATAGGGTAGTGGGATCATGCTATGAATAAGAGATTTATAATTGATAATTAGTGGTGGTTTATCTTTTACTTTTTTGACATTATTATTAGAAAACTGGCACAAAGCATAATGGGAATTGTTGGGGCATAGAAATTTTTGTTCGAACAATTCTTGAATTTGCTTACTTATAGCAATTTCTTTACCTTGGACTCCTTCGTTATGCTCACCTTGTATGCAATTCTTGAATTTGCTTGTGAGTTTCTTCTTGATTTGAGGGTCTCGTAGCAATTATGTCACCTCAAACTCCTCAATTATGCTTAGTGTGTATAGTTTCGTGAGGCATATATTTGTGCCATATGTCATCAAAATACAATTATAAGTGATGAAACTCAATTTAAATTATTTGAGGAGGTTTTTTATATCCCTGCATTCTATTAGCATAACTAAGATTATTTTCTTTATAAAAGTTGATGATGCAAATCCTAAACAAATACCACGTGCCTCATATATTATCCTAAGACTAATATAATATATGGGGTGCACTCATATATTATATCCAATAATATAATATATTATATCAGGTATGTATACTACATGTCTTATATATTAATATATGGAGTATTCATATAATATTAATAATATTATGTGAAATATGTGGGTTGGGTTTTTAAATGTGCGTATTATGTCATTTTGAATATATATATAATTTTATGTAATTAAAAAAATAAAGTGTGAATAATGTGTATAACTGAATTATTATATTTATGAATTTTATTAGTATTTTATTTTTAAATATTCAGAAGTATTTTACTTTATTAGTACATCTATATTATATTTAAAAGACTTTTCTCATTATAAATATTTTACTTGGAACACTATCAAGGTTAATTATGTGTTGTCATCCACCATTTAGAGTGTGACAAATACACATTTTTAACTCAAGCTTTCATCCTTTAAAGTGTGATTGGTTCTTGTAAAGTTGATTTTGACAATACATTTTTTTGTTTTGAGGCTCATTTTTTACCTCGAAATTCCTCTAATGGTCCCAAATGGTTTTGAAAATCACAAAAAAATTGTTAATTCCCAAAGAGTTATAATCAACCATTACCATTAGGGATTTTTAAAAAATAGACAAGGGTTAACTCCTAATCACATATTCTCCATGAAATACTCCATTTCTACAACTTAAATATGAAATACTCCATTTCTACAACTTAAACACCTTACTCTAGACTATTAAACCACATCATAACCTCAATCTAAAAAACATGAAATACTCCATTTCACCAATTATGTATTAACTCTTAAGTCATGTGTTGGATTACCGAGAGGAGGGGTGAATCAGTAATAGAGCAATATAATCCTTTTTAACCATATAATCCAAGTGTTATATCAATGTAGCATTATCATCCAATAACTGCAGAGTAAATAAGCAATGAACAAATAAACAATCATACACATACACAGTACACCGGTTTTTTACGTGGAAACTCAAAGCAGGAGAAAACCACAAAATGATTTTTCTTATATGTCTTGAAGAATTACATTAATTAGAAGCACCAACTTCCTTTGTTTTCCAGCTGCAACTGGAAGGAGGCTCCAACCCCCTAGTTTCTCAGGCTACAACTTGAGGGAAACTCCAACTCCCCAATTCTCTGGCTACAACCAGAAGGAGGCTACAACCCCCTATGTTCTCTGGCTACAATCGGAAGGTGGCTACAACCACTTGTTGTTGCCCCATCCAATTGCCCTGACGTATAAGTAGAATTATGGAACCACTGTCACACTATTGCAGTGAGATATACTGCTGTAAACCTGTACCAAACAACCTATACCAATAACCTGAACCATGTATCAACCATGTATCAACCTGTACCTCAACCTGTAATCAACCTGTACCATAAACAAGTGCATCAACAATGCACCAACCTATACCAACCAACCTGTACCAAACAACCTATACCAATAACCTGAACCATGCATCAACCTGTAATCAACCTATACCATAAACAAGTGCATCAGCCTGTACCAACCAACCTGTAATCAACTTGTACCATAAACAAGTGCAACCAACCATGTACCAAGTATTTACCAATCGTGTGTCAACTACTCATCAACTATGACTCATCAATAATGTGCCAACATCATCAACTATGCACCTCGTTTATGTGCCAGCTTTCATCAGCTACTTGTCTCAACCATGGACTGAACATGTGCCTCGGCAAATGCCCTCATCAGTTCAATAATCCAAATCTGATTTATGGCGTAATAGACCCACAGTGTATATAGTCACATTCCTTCAAACCTTCCTTAACTTTAACAACGAGACTAGCATTTTCATCGAACTTTCTTTGGTCTCACATGACTAGTTTTTGGTTAGTCAACAACCCTAACTTGAAATAATCATAACTTTTACTGTAATGAATAAAGATGTAGAAATTGATACACAATGTTCTTCAATGTGTTTTTATTTTTAGTCTCCTCGGTGTCACTATTTGGAACCTTTCAGAAAAGGTGTTATAGCAAAATGACATACCTTGTTGAATTTTTTTTTTTTTTTTTTTTTTTTTTTTTTTTTTTTCTTTTTGAATTTGTATCTATTATGAAGATGTTATGACATTTTGACCCGAAAAACTCGTTTTTGACTAGTTGAGACTAATACAGACCCTATTTTCCGCGCAGTGTAACTCCAAAATACAATGATTCAATTTTGATTTGTTACTACGGATGGTTGGATATGTTTCCTCAATGGAATAGCAATTTCATGATACGAGAATCATTCTATAAAAGATTTGTTATTGTAAAATTGGTGAGATGACCTGAAACAAAATATACCTTAGAAAGCATCATCAAATAATTTATCCTTCCTTGAATTTTACATTATTTTCTTCACCTTCCCTCAAACATTCGGCTATGATATCATTTGGTTACCTCAAACACTTATAAATATTCAATATGCTCAAATTAATAAATGAGAGAGAGCCTTGCCTCTTATTTATGCTCTCCAAGTAACTTCCTTAAACATCTTGGTCACTTTGCCCACTTTCCTTATTTTAGGGTTAACCCACTTCTAATTTTCTCCATTAAATTTATTATTGAAATAATTTGTTTGTATTCACTTTGAATTATAATACCTCATCACTTCTTTATTATTTACCTTTTAAAATCTGTAAAACCACTTTGACTACTTTGACCTTTTGGGGCTTCTAGATGACATATAGGGTCCTCCAACCATTAAGGCCATAACTCTCTCAATGTGAGGAGTTATGTGACATTCCACATACTACGAGGGTGAATGACATGTACTATCCATATAGAATAGTATTACCTAAAATATGTCAAACTCATATCGTATCCATCAAACAAGCTTGGGTCCATTACCCAAACTGGGTTCTCCAACTACTCATGGCCGCAACTCTCTAGCAGGTGAGGAGTTATGTGATACGTTCCACATACCTTGGAAATGGCATGAAGAACTACCCATATAGGATGGTTTCGCAAAAAATTCATGACCTTCATCTCATTGTTCCTAAATAAGCATGGGTTCTCTAACCATACTTCTAGAATAGCTCAATTAAGCGTCTTCCCATGAGGATTTCACCATGGGGGACCACTTTTGGAGTTCATCCATTTTGTACTTATTATCTAACCATGAAAAGAACAATAATGAGCCATCTTTACATCAAACAAACTTGGGTCCATTACCCAAACCTTTGTGCTCTTGGAATTCGCTATCGTGCTTTCTCTAAGGGTTGACATCAATCACTAAGGGTTGACATCAATCTACAATATCACTATCAATATTTGACATCAATGAAAACCAATAATCCTTACCAACTATCCATCAACCTAAGCCAATTGTTTGACATCATGCACCCTAATAATATGGATTTTATTTTTAGTCACTGTAAAGAGGAATGAACAAAGGAGTTAGAAACAAATAAGAAAAAGGATATGAAAATGGAGTTCAAAATATTTCACATATAGAAGATATATACATTGTGTATCTCTATAGGAATGGGAATAAAAAAACATAAAACCAAGAACAATATGAAAAACTTATTTAAAATGATTTCATCTATAGAGGATATATACATTGTCTATCTCCATTAGAATCGAAAATGGAAATAGAAACAAGAACAACATGAAAAAGTGGGTTCCAAAACATTTAGCATATTGGAAATAAGAAGCAAACAAGAACAACATGAAAAAGTGAGTTTCGGTTCAAAACATTTCGCATATTGGAAATAGAAACAAGAACAACATGAAAAAGTGAGTTCAAAACATTTTGCATATAAAAGATATATATAGGGTCTATCTCTAAGTTATTGAGATACAAATATATACAATGATATAATCTTAAGCAATGATTCCAACCTTAAACCTCTATGACTAGATAATGACCTTTCTTTAGCTAACATATACAAAAGAAACTCCAAATACTTGGTTTAGAACTTGTTTAGGTCCAAACTCATTAAGCTATGCAGTTCTCAAGATCTAATAATTTGTAATGGTCTAATGAAGTGGTTGAAATCTAACCCGATGACTTGTATTCATGGGTGTGGAAACAATGTCGTAGATTATTTGATATCTGATATTCCCATTTATAACCAAATAGTAAATTTTGACATCTTCAACGACCACGAGCTTGACTCAAATCATAGACCTATAACCCTAACTCTCAACTTCGTCACGCACAAAAGCCCCATAGAAGATAATTTTGGTAACCAAAAGCACTTGATCTTCGACAAAAATAAAGTTGTTATTTTTCTAAAGGATTTAAATAATGAATTAAATCTCCTATCAATGATCCGAGATCTTTTCATCGAGTGAATTATAAAGAATTGCATTAAATGAGCATAAATTAAAGTGCACCATTAAAGAAGGAAAAACTCAATAATGAAGAGACATAAGGATCAAATATGAACACAAAGAACTTAATAATGGAGTTCATCCCTGGTGGACTACGTCTCCAGGTCCTGCTCTCAAATGGGTAGGCTCTTTCATTAACTCGGTAAAAGAATTTGGAAAAATACATAAGTATACCTCATTCTGAAATCAAGCTGCATAAATAATGCTTAGATCAGGAAACATATAGCACCACTGAATTCATGGCGTCAAATTACCCAAAAATGACTGTCTCTACACCTCGATATGACTCTGGCACTGCCATGCCCAAGAAGAAATTTGTCTCGGTTTTTGTGCCCCTATGCAACCTACAATTAATGATTGTTCTGCATTGAAATGCGTGCCCACAGTCATACCACACGCGTGCCTCCTCCTTCAGGGCTTGGTGAACTCAACACTTAAGTAAATTCCGTGACGATTATTACAAAGCATGGCCTGTTGGCCCATTGGTTTGGGCATGAATGTTAAGGCATAATATGGGGAGGAGGTCCAGAATCCCAATGATTAGAACGTGTCTAGATTTGGCGGACCCGACTATCTTTATTTTTTTTTCAAAATTTGGTTACAGGCTATCATTGTGCGCCACATGGAAGCTCCTGATTGGGCCACGTCGTAGCCTCTCATTCAACCACACCATCCTCTACCATATCAACACCACGTCATCATTCCATGTCACCGTGCCACATCATCATGCCACGTCACCATACATATCATATGGATTTCCACGTGGCACAATTCTATTAGTCCATGGATCGGTCTGAAAGTGCCAAAATTGGGTGACACATGGCAACCTATGGTGTTGTGATGTCACCATGTTGTTGTCAGCATGACACGTGTCACCTTCTTGTCCTGCCACATGTGTTGTATGAATGCTAACGTCAGAAGTATGGATGTTGACTCATCCCCTGTTGTCTGGTCTAGGTTGACCAAACTTTGACCATGCATATATTTCAATCTGTAACTCCGTTTGACAAGCCGTTTGCACCATTAGAAAGCTTGTGACACGCTCTTCACGATAATATCATTTTAACTTATTTTTGGGAACTTTTAATTTTTTCCCTTTCTTTGTCTGCTGAGGCCATTCTAAGTGTCCTAAGTTGCCTCTGCGAGTTCTGAGTTATTATTATCCTTCTCTGGATCCTTTTTGGATCACATATTCCTACTAAGATATTTTTGGACCACCAAAATCTTTCATCAATAAACATGCAAGTGAGGGAAGAGTCCCCTCACTTTGTCCTTCTCAATCCACTTTGCCTTGCTTAGATGTGTGCCCTTTAACCCTACTCGAAGATAACCAACATCACCTCTGCGTGAAGTCCTCATCCTTCTATCCAGGATGATATCTTCCTGTAAATCATCCAAGTAATCAGGTGAAAATTCATCAACTGAAGGTATTGAAACTTACTTATCCCGATCCATGATCATGGGAGGCTCAAAAAGTTTCAAGTTCTTTGCGTTCACAACTGAGTAAATCTACATATAAGGTGGAAGATCCATACAAAAATTATTGGTACCACTTTTCTCCAAGATAGTGAAGGGTCCATAACAAATGGGCTTGAGTTTCTTGCCTTCACCCTTCAATCTCTCCTTGTTGATGTGAAGCCATACTCGGTCTCCAACCTGGAACTGATGATCAACCCTATGCTTTTCATGTCGAGCTTTATACTATGATTGACTTTTCTCCAACTAGTCCCTAACTTCTTGGTGCACATGTTGGATCCTCTGGATTAACTTGCGGGCTCTATCCTTTGTTTGTTCTTCATTCACATATACATCTCTCCCATACATCAAGTCCAAAGGAACCTTGGGTAGGTACCCAAAACATGTCTCAAAAGGTGATCTCTGAGTGGAGGAATGTAAAGCTCGATTGTAAGCATGATGTACATAGGGTATCTGTTCATCCCATAACTTGGGATGCTTGCTGCAGTAGCCTCTAAGCAAAAGTACCATTGTTCTGTTTACCACCTCTGTCTGTCTGTCAGTCTGTGGATGAAAAGCAATGCTCCTCTTCAATTTGGTGTCCATCATTCTCCACAAGCTAGTCCAAAAGTCCCCAAGGAATTGAGTATCTCGATCCGAGACAATGGATGTGGGTAACCCAAAGTGAACCCAAACATATTGAAAGAAGAGATTAACAGTCTGCTCAGAAATCAATGGAATTTGACATCTTGAATGAATTGAAGAATATTTGTGTCAAGATTACCCTTCTTCAAGCCATTAAAGACATTCTAATCTACATTAAGTTAGTCAAATAATTGTGTATTAAGAAGCCATGTAGGAAGCAAAAGGACCCTCCTACAGTACATTTGGTAGGAGGACTTTCTGAATACATATCAGAGCAGCCAAAACTAGAAAAATATGGGAACCCAGGAAACCCCGTAGTGACCATAAATATTAATGAGGTCTCCATTGGAAACACTCTCATAGACCTAGGGGCAGCCATCAATGTTATGACCGCTACTACCTTGGAACAATTACAGTTACAACCTCTTCTTCGGCCTACCCCAACCATTTTGGAATTAGCAGATAAGATCGGGGTTACACCTAAAGGAATTTTAGATGATATCATGGTTACTTTAGCCTCATGGGAATACCTAGTAGATATTCTTTTCATTCACTAAAAGGACCCTACCAAAGGCTATCCCGTCATTTTAGGAAGACCTTGGTTAGCCACAACCAATTCATTTATTGGTTGTAGAGAGGGAGAAATGACAATATCAAATGGACTTTCTATCCATAAGCTCACCATATATCCTATGGCTCAACCTGTCATGGAGAATATATGGTGGATTGAATGTCCATATGAGAACAAGGACTGGCAAGAACCTGTATTGCCAAGTGACCATGCATGGGAACTTCAGGAGCACACAACAAAAAATGTGCTAAACCAGTTTATTTCTGCTATCACATGTGCGGAGTTTCCACAATCTTTTCCCCAATTTGAGTACATGTTTGGGGAAGAATTTCAGGAACAATTGGACCCATCCATTTTATCTTCGACATATTTTATCTTCAAGATAGATGAGTATGCCATGTCTTATACTATGCCCTACAAGATCATTCTAGGGAAAGTTTTACATATAAACTCTGGGCTAGATGTAGACCAACAAAAACAGTTAGTAGATATCCTTAAAGAACAATCAAGAGAATTTTCCTGGGAATACACTAACATGAAGGGTATACACCCTGACACATGCATCCATCACATATATACCCAGGGGGAAGTAACACCTGTAAGGAAACCCTAGAGAAGGATGAACCCTGCACTTAAAGATATAGTGAAGGAGGAGATCCAAAATTTATTAAATGTAGGATTTATTTATCCCATCTTCGATAGTAAGTGGGTATCCCCACTTGTAGTGGTTCCAAATAAAGTCACCGAGAAATGGAGAATTTGTTTTGATTTCCGGGAACTCAACAAAGCCACTCTAAAAGACTACTTTCCTCTTCCTTTCATTGACCAAGTTCTGGATACCTTGTCTAGAAATAAGTATTTTTCCTTTTTAGATGGGTACAGTGGGTACAATAAAATTCTCATAGCACCCGAGGACCAGGACAAGACTACCTTTACTTTTCCTTGGGGCACCTATGCCTATAGGGTCTTACCATTTGGATTGTGTAATGCTCCTACCACATTTCAATGAGCAGTACTAGGGATATTTGTTGATATTATTCATGATTGTGTGGAGGTCTACATGGATGAATTCACAGTTTATGGAAACACTTACCAGGAAGCCTTAGACAACTGAGGAAAAGTCCTCATCAGATGCCAAGAAATGAACCTATCTTTAAGTAATGAAAATTGTAAAATGTTGTTAACTGAAGGAGTGGTTCTAGGACATCATGTTTCATCTGAAGGGATAAAATTTGATCCTGCAAATATTGAGGTCATCGTCAGACTTCCACCCCCCAAGAATCATAAAGAGTGAGAATATTTCTTGTACATGGTGGATACTACTGGCGGGTTATTGAAAATTTTACAAAGATTGTTGCACCTATGTTTGGATTACTAATAAAAGATGTTGATTTTGTTTGGACCGAGCAGTGTCAAACTGCCTTCGAAACCCTGAAAGCTAAGTTAGTTGTGGCACCAATCCTTAGAGGGCCCAATTGGACTCTCCCATTTCATATATCCATTGATGCCTCCAACACTGCAATAAGAGGAGTATTAGGGAAGAAAGAGGACCAACAGTCCTATGCCATTTATTTTGTGAGCAAGAACTTGTCCCCTATTGAGTTAAACTACACAGTTACCGAGAAGGAATTCTTGGCAGTTGTTCATGTTATTAACAAGTTTCATCATTACATTATAGGTTACGAAGTATTTTTACATACCGATCATTCTGCCATTAGATTTTTCATGAATAAACCCATAACTAATGGCCGAGTGACTAGGTGGTTCCTGTTATTACAAGAATTTAATATCACTGTGCTTGAATGACCTGGAAAGGATAATGTGGTAGCTGATTTTCTTTCCCGAATAAAAAATGAGGATGATGATATCCCTGTAGATGATAGTTTCCCAGACGAGCACCTCTTTTCCCTTTCTATCAATACCCCATGGTTTTCAGATATGGAAAACTATCTGGCTACTAGGAAGTTATCATCTCATTTTTCACCTCATGAAAAGCGGAAAATTATTACACAGAGTGATAATTACTCTTGGGTTGGTCATGACCTTTTTCGCACAGGTCCTGATTTGATTATTTGTATATGTGTCCGAGAGGATTAGGTACCAGAAATACTACGAAGTTGTCATGATAGACCATGTGGTGTCCATTTTTCTGACAAACATACAACATATAAGGTGTTACATTCGGGTTATTATTGGCCTAGCATTTTCAAGGATGCTGCCAAGTATGTGAGAAGTTGTGATAGTTTCCAAAGGATAGGAATACCTACGCCAGCTGACGAAATGACTTTGCATGCCCAAGTTATGATAGAACCCTTCAAAAATGGGCCCTTGACTTTGTAGGACCAATTTGACCAATGTCCTGTAAAAATAACTATATTTTGCTTTGTACGGACTATGTCACCAAGTGGGTAGAGGCAAAATCCCTATTTAGGGCTACAGAAAAGTCTGTTGTCAAATTCATATATGAAGACATATTTACCCATTTCGGTGTCCCTCATGAAATTGTTACAGACCAAGGCACTCAATTCACTTCCAAGCTGATGAGAGAGATAACAGAGAAATATGAGATTAAACACTGTAAATATTCTCCATACCACCCGCAAGATAATGGTCAAATAGAATCTACAAACAAAGTCCTAGAAGCTATCTTGACCAAAACTATTCAATTACATCACCGATATTGGGCTGATAGGCTTCCAGAGGCTCTGTGGGAATACCAGATCACCTGGAGAAATACCACTGGGCATACCCCTTATGAGCTAGTGTATGAGAAATAAGTACTTATACCAATAGAATTCCAAGTAAGGACCTTTCGTATTGCCGTAGAATTGAGATTAAACTTAGATCAAGCTCAGAATAAACGAGCCCTACAATTGAATGAGTTGGTTGAGATCAGGCAAGATTCCATCCAACGAACAATATTAGTCCAAAACCATAGGATCAAGTGGCATGGCAAGTTTATTAAGAAGAAACACTTCCAACCTGGTGATTGGGCTCTGCTTTTTGATTCCCGATTCAAAACCTTCAAAGGCAAACTCACCACCTGGTGGTTGGGCCCTTACGAGGTAGACACTGTATATGACAATGGAGCTGTAAAAATTAAAACAATTGATGATGGAAAAGTCTCCTTTGTAGTAAATGGACACCGAATTAAATTTTATCATAAGCCCATTTCCAAAGAGGATTTTCTACAGGTCATGTGAACTGACAAGGAATTGGCCCTAGTAGATGGGGAAGTCCCCCCTTGTTCTTGAATTTTTTTTCTGAATTTTCTACTATACATATGTAAATAGTTTTTGAATTTTGTTAATAAAGCAATTCTAGAAGATTTCTGTAAGTATTTATTTCACCAAGAGTAGATAGTTTCAAGGAAATATAAAAGAAGGATTTTTCTTCAAAACATTGCTACACTTGAATTTCGTTGTCTGCTAAGCATCAAATGAATATTGACTTACTGTAATTAGCCATATTTTTGCAGAAATTTTCATTTTCTTAAGGCATTCGAAAATAGTTGCTCTTGAAACTCTTCACCATTATATAAGGAAGTGATACCATAACCATCAAGCCTAGAGGTGTCTCGTACAGTTTTTTTCCAAGAAACCTGAGTAAGTGAGTAAAGTGTATTTATTAAAAAGTAACAAGGAGGTCTAATTAGCAGTTAGTCATGGAAACATCACAATAACTACAAAAGAAGAAAGTGAGTTGAGCCTAGAGATACCTTTCTATTCTTTCTCAATGGTACCACCAACTAAACACTAAATAGCTTGATTATATCATATCTTTAGATAGGCCACGTCCGCTTAAGTACCCCTTACATCGGGACAAACACTAAGTAATATAATGGAAAGTCATCCTCTAACATAAATACCATCCCAATTAAAAAAAGAGAAATAAAAGTTGTTTTCAGAGCTGTCCCCCCCATCTTCTTTCATAAAGAAAATCTTATGCTAAAATCTTAAAGGATGGAGGGCCAGTCTCTGAGGGTGTAAGAGGCTAACCCACTGGGAAACTGAACAGGTCTGCTGGCAGTGGGTACTGGCCTATGGTATGACTAGGTAAACCCACTAGAGTACTGGACAAGGTTGCTGGCAGAAGGGCATTCTACCTAGCGAGGATGGTAATTTGGAAAAAAAATAAATCATAAATTTAAACTTGTCCTGATGTAAGACATTACTTGTAGACAAAGTTGACATGAAGTATGTATGGTTAAGCTAAGGTTAATGAACTCCATCAACTTGTCATTGGGAGCTAACTCTAAGACTATCTTGAAACTCTCTTGCCTACCTCTTCTTATCTATATATAGGATCTCTTATCCTATAGGTGGGTCCATCTTCTAACCGTCTCGTCAGACCAATTTGTGAAATTTATCTTTACACTTGACATACTATAAATCTTAGGCTATTGGGGGAACTGACTGGTTTCCTATACTTTTGATTGTGAGGTGTCACAATACTTAGGTGTGCGGAAGGGTTCATGAGTTGACAAATGATAATTGCCTAGATAAATAAACCTTTGTAAGAATTTTTGTATTATTTTCATGATATAGGTTATTACATCAATCGTCATTTTATTTTTTTTGAAGTGCTAAACTCCCGTGTGCTATAAATTGCTGAACATATACTTAATGGACCACTCTATCGGTTTATTTTTGTTACAAGCTATACATTGTAGTTTTGACATTACATGTCTTATGCTTGCTATAAGCTGTTCATTGTAGGTTTTTGACATTACATGTCCTATGCAAGAGAATGCATTGAGCATGGTGGAAAAATCAACAACAATGGAGCATTTTGCCTCTGCTCTTAACCACTGTGATTGTCAAAAACAGGTCAATATTGTAGACTATCCATTACATGAGGTAAAATATATATTTAACATAGAGGTGTCATATGAAGTATTGTATGAGGTGTCGTATGAAGTGTTGTATGAGGTGCCGAACGAAGTGCCATATGAATTATACACCAGTAACTGTCCACAATTCCAGATAACCATGAATCAATGACATTTAATTAAATTGGTTGAAGGAAATTGATTGAAGAGGATTTAGATATTTTCATGATCAAATGTCCAAGTCAAAAGACTTGGACATTGATCTAACTGCGCATCATTTTCCCCCAAAAATGTGCCTTTGAATTCAAAATTGCCCACACATGGCAACTCGTGCACGCATGTGTGCAACCAATTCCACCATATGCACATTCAAATACGGGTTGGGTAACCTATTATCCCAATTCACCCTTGCTATTTGCCTTTCTCCTGTGTTAGAAAATCACACTCAGCCTCTACCATTTCTTCCCCTGTTCAAATCGCGTTCGGCCCGTGCTCGATTCGTGCCATCCCTTGGCCCAATCGCACCATCTCTTGGTGAATTTCGCCTCTGTCTATTTCTTCACCTCATCACAATTCCCAAGAGGTATGAAACCTCTTCCTATGCAAATATTTTTGTCATTATTGAGTTTTCACGGTGCAGATAGGTGTTTTTGCACGTAGGATGGGGGCCATTCTTATCTCACTTGCAGGGCCATGATGACGGCCTCTCCATGCAATTTTCCCTCAGTTTCGATGGGAAGATAGCGTGAGTGGGGTCTCAAAAGAGTCCATTGTTTCAGCCACAAACCTTTGAATTTTCCCTTCTACTTTCTAAAGAGCTTGGAGAAGATGTCCTCTCAAGTGAGGAAGAATGTAACTAGCCCCCACAACAACCTCTTTCACCATTGCCTAATCAAACTCCTTGTTCTAGCTGAACTAGAGAAACAACGATAAACTTGGGATGCATTCATCTATCAATTTGCAAATCCCCACTTGACAATTAAAACTGGCAAAAAGACACTTGATCGAAAGACTATTTCTCCATCCAATCCCTGCTCTCCAAAGACTCCAAATCCCCTTGCACAAACCATTTATTTACCAGAACAATACAAGAATCTTGTTGACACCCCTCCATCCTCATCTCGTAAAAAGACCAAGAGTAAAGATCAAAAGAATCCTATTGTTAACCCCTCGATGCCTTAAATCTCTCTTGATCCCACACCTAAAAATCTCCAAGAAGTGATTCAACAAGACTTTCCCATAGTTCCCACAAATAGGAGGGGAGCCAATCAATTTGGTAAAGGAACCTTTCGAAAGAGTACCCGGAGCACAAGAGAAAAACCTTATGAAAATCCCCTGCTTGCTTCGAACCCTATCCAAGTGTCCTTCAATCTTGAGATCCCTCACAAGAGACTTAGGGAAGTTTCTGCTGATGGATTAGAACCACAAAGAAATATGAAATCAGAACCTACCTCTCCTTATCAATCCCCTATTACTCCTACTTCACACATGCCTACTCTAGATACTAAGAATGATAGATTGTCCATGTCTCTCAAAGGATCTAAGCCTTCCTCTGAGATCACTGATTCTTCCCCAGCCATTGAGAAGCTACAAAAAGAGAATTCTCAGTTGCTCCAATAGTTAAAAGAAAGGAAGATAATAGACACACATCTTCACCATGATAATGCAGTCCTCCAAGCAAAGGTAAACTCCCTTCAATGGTGGGTTCATGAGATGACCAAATCCAACCGTAGCCTCAGAGCACAACTGAAGCAACACAAGAAGCATAAGGCAAAGTCTTCACAACAAGAAGGAGAAGCTTCTAAAGTTGATCCTCCTCAGCAAGCCTAATCACGAGGGGAAATTTCTTTTTGTTTGCAGTGGGACCTGCAAAATCATAAGTGTGGGGGAAATGTTGGGCCCGAGATATGATCGATTTTATGACGTTTATTAGATACTTTTACCAAATGTATATATGCATTTTCATGTTTTGGAGAAGTTTTTGAAGAGATTTTGTGCCAAAACACTATGATGCAAACCAGGTATGCACAATTCATGTTCTATGATGATCTTGATTATAATTCAGTATGTTTTTATGTTTCTAGGGATCTACTTCACATTTTTTGGTGTCACAGGGAAAAATCGCAGCATGTTTTTGCTTCTGGCACTTAGTCCGGTACTCCATACGGTACTCAATCCGGTACTCAGTACAGCACTCCGTCCTGCACAAAAATGATGGGCGATTTGGTGGTTATGGTATTGGTGGCCAATGATGGGCAAATCATGAACATGGGTTTTTCTCGTGCTTGCCCCCTCTAGCTATTGAACTCTTGAAAACTCGGTTTGGGTTGTTAAGTTGGGTGATTATTGGCTCGCTTCATTTCGATAATCAGGGCATCATTAATGTAATTTACTATTTTTAGAAGAGGTTCAACCCTCCAGTGGTCAACCTCTTAATATGTAAAGCTTATAAATGCCACCATGGTGGTCATACAATAGTTAAGAAGTTTAGGAAGCCATGTATTAGAGAGAAAAGACAATTTCCCTCTGTTTTTCCATTTTCATTTTGCCAGAATTGTGTAAGACTACATTTTTAGTTTTAATGGCAAATTTGTGTTGTTGAAGATCGTGGTGTGCATTTCAAGATTGACCACGACTTGCTGGGGGGGGGCACCAGCAATCTGGGTAACTATTCTATGATTTTTCTTGTAGATTGAGTAGCATAGATGTCTTTTATTTTGTTTTCTGTATATGAATTGTTATTTTGCCTCTTTGTTATATAATTTGTTGTTTATGATTTAATTGTTTTAATTTAGTTTTGGAGGTTGTTATGAAGAATCTTGTCAATATGTATTGACTTTGTAGTTAGTGGAAGCAAGCTTGCAGATTTAGACACTAACCCCATGTGTAATTAGACGGTAGATTAGACTCTTTTTTTGCTTAAATAGAGTTTAAGACCAAGTTTAAAATAGAAGTTAAAAAAGAGTTTTAGAACAGAATTTTATTTCATATTTTGTTTAACAAGGCTTTAGTGGATGGATAGTGTTAGATTTAGTTTTTATTTGTAGATTACTTATTCAATTGTTATTTAGTCTTGGCTTAACTGGTTTTCAATTAATTTGTTCATTAGTTTTCTTGCCATATGATAGAATAGTGTTTAATTTATGTTTATAAGCATTTCTCTTTTTGCAATTTGAATTGTTAAGATAGAACTAATTTAGTTTATTTCATGCAATTCCTTTCTTAGATTTAGGTTGCAATTTCAATTTGTAGTTAATGATTGAATTTAGTTATGAGTTTTCTTACGTATTATAGATTGCAATTGAATTTCATAGCATAATTTCTTTATAACTGTTGATGATTAATGCATGAGTAATAATCACATGGATATGCAGGGTAATTGATGATTGTTTTCATAATGGCTAAATTCTCACTCGATTGTCTAATTCACACTTTTCACTTTTCTATTCTAGTCAACATTGATTTTATCCCTCTTGAATTATCTTTCACTGTTAAGTGCCATCGTAATTTATAAGACACCGAAGACATTCACACAACCATCGACACTATATTTGAGTTTTCATAGACTAGAAGATAGTTTTCTTGCTTTTGTAGGATAGATAGTCTTCTTGCTTTGGTAGATTAAGGGATAGTTTGCTTATCATAGGTTAAAGATTAGTTGTTGATTCCTCTTGCTTTCAATTAAGTAGATTTCCTTTTCTGAATTAGAAACAGTTGTGAAGATTATCTTAAGAATAGAGTTCACTTGTCTCTTAGCTTAGTTAGTTGCTTATTGAGTAGTCTTAATTAGTTTACTTGTTGTAGAAGTTATCCTAGGTTATTAGTTGTTTACTTGCTTTAATAGGTTAATTGCTTACGTGTCTATTCTTGCTTTGATAGTATAGTTGCTTGTTTATTTAGTTGCTTTCATAGGATAGTTGTTTATTGAATTTAAGTAGGCTAGTTAAAGTAGTTTGCTATTTTCTTATTAGATGAATAGTTTTCTTTTGTTTATTGCTATGAATGAACTAGTTTGGTTTAAGTAGGGTTTTCAATTGTTTCCCTAGAACTATGCATCAATCCTTGGTCCAAAGGTTATTTAGGTTACCTAGTTTAAGTTTCTTTAGTAGGGTTTGCTCATTAATAGTTTTTGCTTGAATAGATTAGCCCTTAGATAGCCACTTCCTTAATTAGACTATACTATCTCTAATCCTTCTACCTTGGCATATATTTTGTTACAAATCTAAGTTTACTTACCCCGGGTTGACAATTTAATTGAGGGTTTTTAGTGTGTTTTCAGTGCATATAGAACACCCATCAGTCGGTCGTGAGGAATTTTCGATCTTTCTCTTAGAAGCGTGGAGCCGCATATTTATAGGAATTGTTTTTTATACGACTGGTTCGCTAGAATCAGTGTGTAATACTTTTACGGACTTGAACATTCTCACAAAGGAAGAATCTATGCATAAGATCTTCATGGAAAAAGTTACTAATGATACCAACCAAGGAACCCCTTCGCAAGGGGATTCTTGTGCTTTTCCTTTCTTCGGAAAAGTTGGTGTCCCTTTGATGGTCACTTTGTGCATTACTCGGTTGAATGTGGGACTACCAGTTTGGTTGGGTACCATTCCAAATGTCCCTAATTCTCTTGATGCTTCTAGGTTAAGCACCTTATGTCATGGGCATCATGTTGATGTTCCTTCGTCAACAAATTCTTCTCGTCCTCCTTCTACCTTCTTTGGTTAAAGTCTATCTACTAGTAATTGGAAGTCGAAATGATATAGAAAGAGGAAGAATAGGAAGAATAAATCACCAGCCTATGTGAGTCATGTTGGTGATAGGTCGTCAACCTATGTAAGTCATGTTGAAGACCAGCACCCAGCCTCTACAAGTCATGCTGGGGGAAAAGAGCCAACCTCTGTTAGTCGTGTTGGAGAGTTGTCACCAACATCTGCACATCGTGTTGGATATGTGCACCCAACCTTTGCAATTCATGTTGGGGGCAAGCACCTAGTCTCTGCAAGTCATGCTGAGGGAAAATATCTAGTCACTTCTAGTCATATCGGCAATAGGTCTGTAGCCTCTACGAGTCATGTTATCAACCAATCACCAACCTCTCTAATTCATGTTGGAGATGTGCAGCCAACCACTGCTAGTCATGTTGGGGACATTGATTCTATTAAGAAACTTAGATGGATGGGACATAAGCCTAAGTTCCCTCATAAGATTTGCAAGGGAGATCACCTTACTCATTTATGCCCTATCCTTCCAGAGGCATGAATATTTTGGTTCCTATATGTAATCTCTTCTGATTATGATTTTTATGAGGTTTCCTCATAGCCTATTTAGCCAGTGGTCGAGAAAGTGGTCATGTCGATGAAATCTTCGGCCGATCCCACTCCTTTTTTGGGGTGTGATGCACCTTCAGAACATGTTGTCTCGGACAATAGAAAATAGTGATATTTTCTATTGTAAAATGAGCACATCTAATATTTTAACAGGATATGGGCCCACACCACCTTCAAGATAGTCTAATTGCTGGAAGGTAAAGTGGAAGTTCTTTGTTAAGCTCATTGTGCCACCAGTTGCAGCTACAACCAGGGTTTCTGATTTTGCAGTTGCAACAAACCCTAATCCAACTCTTTGGGAACCTTAAGTGAAGCATTGGACCTTATTTCTGGATATTCTAGTGTGCCCTAGCCTGACAGACCCTCTGGTGTCCACAACCAACAATAAAATCAAGTTTGTTTTTTTTTGGTCAAAGTCAAAGGTTGACTAGTCAAAGTCAAAGTGAAAGGTTGACTGGTCAAAGTCAAAGGTTGACTTTTGGTTAAAATTGATTTTCTAGTCAAAGTGGAAATTTCATAGTTTCTATCTTTTTCTAATCTTTGAACCTTTTTTATTCATTTTCTAACCTCTTCTTGTCAAGATGGTGTTTAGTTTCAGATTAGAAGGCAAGTTGAATGATGCTGCAAATTTCAAAGGTATGCACTTATATATGCGTTTCATGTTATATCATCCAGTAAAGCATGAGTATGTTTTGCAGGGAATATAAAAGAGACCTTGTCCAAGTAGTGATCTTGGATTCAGTACATTCAGAGGAACAAGTAGTTTATGTTATAGAAATATTTGTCTCACCCCATGAAACTTGCTCAAAAGGCCTTTTCCATTTCCCTATGCAGACTTGAAGTCCTATTTTGCACTTCCTAGAGATAAAAATCACATTTTTCCACATATACACGCCATAACAGTTATACACCATGTGTATACACATGTTGCACCACTACAGTCAACGTACATTAGGTTTGGTGCTCAAAATTAAAAATTGTGTCGAGTTTCCATGTCACGTCAGGAGATCCATGATCCTTGACCTTCCATATACTAGAAACATTTTGAATCAGCTCTTCAGTTTCATTTGAAGGCTATGTTGGATTACTGAGAGGGTGGGTGAATCAGTAATAATGTAATTATAATCCTTTTCTTCAAATGTTATATCAATGTAGAATTATTATCCAATAATGAGTAGTAATAAATAAACAATCACACACATACACAGTACACCAATGTTTTACGTGGAAACCCAAATCGGGA
>SNQJ01S0146375.1:6331-21484 GCA_010110895.2 Picea sitchensis
CCACGTAAAACACTGGTGTACTGTGTATGTGTGTGATTGTTTATTTCTTATTGCTCATTATTGGATAATAATTCTACATTGATATAACATTTGGAGAAAAAGGATTATAATTACGCTATTACTGATTCACGCCCCCTCTCAATAATCCAACAGTCAAAGGGGGAGATATTTATCAGATGCATGGAGAGAGAGTTAGATGCTTGGAGAGAGAGAATAGAGGCATGATTCCAGGGGGAGCGATGGTCACAGGGGGAGCATAAGTGACATGAATTCAGTGTTGCATCAGAGTGTTGCCATCAATGCCAAAGGGGGAAATTGTTGATAAATTGGGTTGCTTGTCATTGATGTCAACCCTTGAAGCAAGTCCGGTAGCACATTCTGGTAAGCCCCAACAATGTAGTTAAGGAACCCAAGTTTGGTTGAGGAATAATGTAATGAAGATCAATGAATTTGTAGGTGAGACTATTCTAGATGGATAACATGTCATGCCATTTCCGGTGATATGTGGTACGTCGCGTAGTTCCTCACGGTTAAGGAGATATGGCTTAGTGAAGTTGGATAACCCTCATGAGTTATCTAGAATCCCGTAGGAGGTCATAGAAGGCAATTTATTCTAGAAGATCCTAGAAGAAGTTTACTAGTCAAAATGGTTGTAACTAAAAGTTAATCATGAGTTAAGTAGTTGCAAAAAGAAAACAATAAAAAATAAAATAGTTGCAACTAGAAGTGGTGAGTTTTCTATTTGTGGATAAAGTGGTTGTAAGTGGAAAAAGTATTTAGAAGTGGGTTAGCCCTAAAAGAAGGAAGTTGGGTAAAGTAGTTAGAAGATAACTCCTAGAGGAAGCTACTTGGAGAGTATAAATAAGAGAGCAAGGATCTCCTATTAGAATCTATTGAGCAAATTGAATATCTATTATTTTTTGAAAAGTTTATTGCAGGTACTTATTGATACATCTGAAGTTGCACAAGTCTAAGGTAGCCAAGGAGGGTTGACGCCGAAAGTTTCAGAGTTGCAAAATATGAGAAAAACCCTAGTTTTTGAGATGTATGTGGGCTACAATGGAGGAAGTCACGTACATACGCGGGTCACAGTGGAGGAAGGCGAGTACATACACAGGCTGAAAGAGGGCAGGTCGCGTACATGTGAAAAGGCCATGAAAGCTTGAGTATATGAGGATGTCAGGTCTCTAGAGTCTGAAAGGAAGCTCCTAGGAAGTCCTACAGTGACTAGGTACCTCACATCTATCTACAAGTTCAAAAGGTATGTCATATTCTTATGTGTAGTTGGATATTATTGTCTACATGTGATATGGTTATGGGAGATTGAGGATTTTCCCTAGAGAGATTGTTGGTTGTATGGCACTTACTGTATGAGCTAGATCTATAGAAATACAATACTGGTATGTATAGTATTTATCATTGGTACATCTTGTTGGTTTTAGTGTTGAGGCATATCTTGTATTTCTTGGTACATGGTTGAGGGTTTTTGTGGTACATGATTGAGGGATTTTGGTTGTGATGTGTTGGTGAAGTTGTTGGTATAGTTTTAGGCTGCATAACAGTGAGGGTTTGATGTCTAGTTGATGTGAGGGTTTATTACACATGATTATGATTGTATGCACATGTATGGCACATGACTAGAGAGACATAGATGCACATGCTTTGAGTGATATTATTGTGATATTGGGTATGAGATCTACGTTATCAGATATGATCTATTGAGGAGATTATTGGTATAGGTTGTTGGTATATGTTGGTACAGGTTATTGGTACATGTTGTTTAGAGGTTATTGGTACAGGTTGGTTATAGGGTGCTGACATAGATTAGTACATGTTTATAATGGTATATTTCACAGTGACAGTTTGACAATGGTTTCATTAGTTATTTGACACTTGTATTTCAGGTGGTTGGACGGGGAAAGGATAGGTGGTTGTAGCCACCTTCTAGTTGTAGCCAAAGAACATAGGGGGTTGTAGCCTCCTTCTGGTTGTAGCCAAAGAATTGGGGAGTTGGATCTTCCCTTGGGTTGTATCCTGAAAATATAGGGGGTTGGAGCCTCCTTCCAATTGCAGTTGGAAAACAAAGGAATTTGGTGCTTCCAATGAATGTAATTCTTAAAGACATATAAGAAAAAACATTCTGTGGCTTTCTCCTACATTGGGTTTTCACGTAAAAATACTAGTTTACTGTGTATGTGTATGATTGCTCATTGTTGATGGTTTATTTATTCTGCACTTGTTGAATTTTATTGATAAATTGATCATAAAGATAAACACAACTTACATACTGTGGTTAAAAGTGATTAAAATTCTCTATTACTAATTCACCCCCCCACTCAGTAATCCAACACTTTGATCAACCAATGCAAAAATATGTGCCCTATCATCATCCTCACCATAAAAATTGAAGGAATAATAATCATGCTTTCAAATCTCTATAGAAGAGACATGAAAGACATAATTATGGATCAGTGCCGACTACAATTTTAGTTGGATTGATGGATGGTCATGGAATCATTTGACCAGATGTTTGAGGAATTCATATCATTGTGTATCATTGGTTGTATAGTCATGCATCATTCCTCTTACTTGTTGATGATTTCCTTGGAAGTGGTCGACCGAGGATCGACCCGACATGGTAGTTGATTGGATTTTTGATTGAGTACTTAAGGAGAAGCACAAGTTCAGGGGGAGCATCCATTTTCCATTGATGTCAAAGGGGGAGAGTTGTAGATAGGGGGAGAATTCCCTCTATTCCTGGGAGAGTTGCAGACAAGGGGGATTTCTTTCTATGCATGGTGGAGTATGTGTTTCATTGTAGTATTACCATCAATGACAAAGGGGGAGATTGTTGGAGTTATTGTCATATATGTCAAAGAATTAATGATGTAATTAATGTCAAATTATGACATTACAATACACACAATATTTCCAAGATTAAATTCCATATATAGTTCTACAAGTATATTAAAAATGTTGTGCATGTGAAAAAGTAAAAAGTGAAATGGTGGTTTCAGACCCATGGGTTTGGAGAGTTTGCCCATGGGTTGGGGTATTTTCCCATGTTATCTAGGGTATTTTCCCATGGATTTGGGAATAAATTATTTAATTAAGGGACATGTCCCTTCATGAAGGGTTGTGAAAAAGTATAAAAAGAGAAAGTACTGAGAGAAAGTGTGAGTGTGAAAAATGGATTAGCAAAGATTGAATTGCAAAATCAATTTCAGGACATCTTGGTATTTTCGTGATAACTTTTTTTCTAGGATGTTTCAGACCTTGAAATTAAAAAGAGATAGAGGAGATATCTTGGTGTGCATGTGGTACAAATTTTATATGTTAGTTCACTATAATTTTGGATATATTCCTTGTGGAACTTAGGGTTCCTGAACTCTCCTGAAATCGGTTTCAAACAGGTCAGCTTGATACTTTCGCTATAACTTATTTTCTGGGATGTTTTAGACCTTGAAACTTCATAGAGACAGATGAGAGGTATTTGTGTGCATATGGTAGAAGATGATACATATAAAATTACCTTAGGAAACAATTTCATAGTTACATTTTCAAACTTGGATACATGGCACGTTGTACAAGTTCATTCTTGGGAAGAGGCCCAAAACAACAAGCTTTGAGAAAAGTTACCATTTGGAAATTCAAATTTTGGTTAGACCTGGTAAATGAAAATGTAGTGAGTAGACTTGGTGAAGGAAGAAGAAATGAGTAGACCTGGTGAAGGAAAAAGCATCAATCATACCCGATGAAGGTAGAAGTAGCAAGCAAAATCAACGAAGGTTGGTTCATCTCACACAAAGAGATTGGTGTCTCTTTCTAAGTTGGTGCTTAGCAGTGGGGATTGGTGTCTCCAGTAGATTGGTGCCTATGAAGATTTGTAAGAGTAGGTTGGTGCTGCTCAAACAAATAGATTAGTGTCTCTTGCTAAGTCGGTGCTTAGTAGTGGGGATTGGTGTCTCCAGTAGATTGGTGTTTACAATGATATGTAAGAGTAGGTTGGTTCCTACCAGGATTTGTACCATTGGGGATTGGTGTCTCGAGTAGTTTGGTGCCTACAAAGAAATATCAAGAGAAGTTTCGTGGTTTTCTCTTGAAAGGGTTTCCATGTAAATATTGTGTTCCATGTTCTGTAGTTAATAAATCTTGTATGCGATTGTTTTCTTATGGTGATTAATGCTTGAAAAAGTAAAAAATTATATTATATTGATTCACCCCCCCTCTTAGTGTAAGTGTATGCTCAACATATGTTTCCAATCCATGCTTCTTGTTGCAATGGTAATGTTGAAATAATCAACTTATCTCTAATTGGATAAGGACTTGTAATACCCCCATTTTGACCCTTGTATTATACTGGATCAAATATGTATATATAATGATGATTTGGATTGATGCCTAGATTCATGTTGGATTTTTGGAGTAATGGGTTTTGATCAATCTTGATGCATGCTCGTTTGGAAACAATGTCTAGAATTTTGTCAAAGAAACAATGAATAACCTTGAAATGAAGCTATCATAATATATTTAATGATAGGTTTCCCACCCGTGCCTCTTGTTGCAATGGAAATGTTGAAATAATCAACTTATCTCCAACTAGTTATATGACTTGTAATACGATGGTTTTGACCCTTGGATATATACTAGATCAAATACATATATACAATTATGACTTGGCTTGATGCTTAGACTTATGCTGTATTTTTAATGTAGTAGGTTTTGATACATTGATTACTTACTAGGCAGGTAAGCATTACCCTAGTTTATTTTGTGATGTTAATAGGTACAAAAATATAAGCTAACACTGTTGATAGGTTAAAAGCAAGCACAAAGGGGCTATGAGTCCATGAGAGGGGAAGAATGTGGGTAAGTTAAGGAATACTATCATTTTTAATAACTACCAGGGGTCTCTTTCCTATGATCTTCATAGTATTTCCCATGATAGTTTAGAGGTATTTCTAGCCATGTCTTTAGTTGTCTAAAATGAGAGATACATGGTGTTACATTGGTGACACATGGTCTCATGCATTGCTAGGAGTATATGAACCTCAATTTGATGATGGAATATTCTTCTTCTTCCTCACTGGTCCTTGTCCACCCATGAAGTTTTCCATGTCTGCAAGTACCTACAAGTGCCAACATTTCAACAAAATGTTATAGAATTTTCCATGGTTGTAAATGAGATAAGATACAAAGCATATCGATCATCAACAAACCCAATGCTTGAACCAAAGTTAGCCATAGCCTAAGCTAATGTCTACACTCCAACAAATCCATAGGAAACTAGTAGAAGAGATTACCTTGCATACTGTGGCATAATTCATTTCTTAGTTTTGCGTGGGCTATGAGGGAACAATTGTGGTTGGTTGAAGGTGGATTGTGGTGCCTGGAGGATTTCTAGTGAGATAAATTAAGGTAGATGATTGGGATTTCTATTTTGAGCATTATGGGTTGGGCCTTGTGTTATAATTAGAGACACCAACTAGATATTTTCCTTTGTGGTCTCATAGCCCAAGTTTGGTGGTAGCATATGCAACAAATTCCTATGGTTGGGTAAAAAATCACTTGTTTGCAAGGTTGGTAGTTGAGTTATCAAAGAAAAGAAATGTATTCTTCTCTTTACTTGCTATAAAATTATGTTCTACATTGTGTTGATCTAAATGCAATTGAAATTGAGAATAATGAATTAGGAATTAAGCATAGTATTACATTAACTCCACGAGTGAATGGGAAAATAATGAACTTTATTAATGAATGTAATTCTAAGTATGAATGGTTCATAATTTTCCCAAAATTAGGCATGATCATTATCCATTGTGGTTACTATGTTTTATATGTTTTATTAAATTGCTTCCACATCATATTCCAATTTAGTATGCATTACCTAGTTGTAGATTGTTCATGGGTGGTGAATTTAGTTGGAGATAGAAGGAAGAAACTTTAAAAGATGAGTGCCCGAATGATTAATGGAGGCTTCGGGGCATGTTAGAGAACTATAACTTCTAGTCTTTTTTAGGTGTTACTAGAAGGTTAAATGACTAGTAAAATGCATTTTGAATTACTAATAAATTAATTCAATGATAATTTACTTATATGATTCTACATTTTGGGCTAAACTAGTGATTTCCTTGGATAGTTTATAATTGTATTGGAATGAAATTCGAGCTTTTGTTAGTGTTATTGTTGCACACTCTTGAGTTGATTCATATAAATGAAATTTATGTCAAATACTAATTAGATGGTGGAATATTTTAAGAGCATGTTCTATTATTTGCATCACTCAATTATTTAGATTTGTTCCTAAATATTTTAAGAGCATGTTCTATTATTTACGTCCCTCAATTATTTAGATTTGTTCACATTTTTTTTTTAAAATTTATGAATATTTACAATGCGCTAATTGATATTTTCTAATGACAAAAAATGTCTACTTAGGGCACTTCAAAAACTCCCATGTTGAGGAGAGGGGAAGAAAAATGACGAGTACTCATCATCACATCGATTAGTGTAAGTATAAGTGAGACACATATATGTTCATTATAAATGATGTTGTTTTATCATTATTTACATTTAAATTTTGCATTACTTCTAACACATTTAATTGGAATTTGAAAAGGTTAATCCTTCAAATGTTAAAGAGAGGGTTAAAATGAATTTGAAAGCGTTTTCCTCTATGTTTCAAAAGGGACAAAAATGATATCGAGATTAAAATTTATGGTTAAAGAAATTAAAAAATGATTAAGTAGGAAAATAGTTTTTTAAGAAGATTAAGAGGATAACTAATAAACTATCAAAACATTATCTACATTTGGATTTTAAAATATTCTAAAAATACAAATATGTTGTAATCTAAATATGGAAATTTTTGATATGAAAAGGTTGTTGTTCTATGTACGAAAATACATATAAGGTAGATGAAAAATATAAGTTTTAAACAACCCAACAAGGAGAGAAGCCATGCGATGTCATGATGTTAGCCAAAACTCCCATGTATTATTTCTTTAAAAGGTTAATAAACATAATGAAGCAAAAGGAAAAGGAGTATTCCCTTGGGATAAGGCCATAAAAGTTCAACTCCATGAAACACAACACCGATAGAACTAGCCAAGTAGGGGAGAGTGGTTACTATGGTAGAGGGTTTTGGCTATCCACCAAGTAAAAACTTAGTTGGAGTATATCTTGAAAGCAAGATAGTAAAATTACATCAAATACTTCAGCGGTGAATCAAAAAATGAAAAACCATATCCCAATGTTAAAGGATTGTAACCTTAACCATTATCTTGCTTAGGTCACATGCTCAATTGTGAAAGGAAATAACGTGACCCTTATGTGCTTGGTCTAAATGAATTGAGCATGATATGATAACTACTAAGCAAGGTTATTGTCTTAACCATTGAGTTATCGAGCAAGGAATTTTGAATGCCACGTGAAGAAAACCAATGCTTAGTGTTGTATCTTGAGGTTTATTTACCTAATTGAAAGCAAAGGGAGTGAGTTTAGTGTGTAAATAAACAACATGGTCATGAGAATCCATGCAAGGGATGTAAATACTAATTAAATAAATGACTTCATGTTTGGAAAATAAAGGAATGCAAATGTTCACTGACCACTTAACACTAAGATTTTTAAACTATGTGCATAGGCAAATTTGCCATCAAACAAGAAGGATGTACATCTCTATTAATAGTCAGATTTTGGTCTCCGATGATCTTTTATGAGTCAAGAGACCATGGTCAAGACCATGGACCATATAACATATCATAATTTGATGGTCGAAGGGGTTGGAATTTATCTAGGAAGTAAGTAATAAACTTTGGAAATTTGGGAGACCACACACCTCGTGTAGTGGTAGATGAAGTTGCACTTGATATTAAAGAAGGACCTAAAAAATATTTATTGAGCATGGAATTCAAGGAGAAGAGAAGTAGAGTATACCAACATTAAAGAGAAATTGATCTTTGATTCTATTATGATGATCAACTTAAGAAAAAGATAATTGTTTTCTATTGTTGTAGATAATGCCCTTAAACTACAATGTGGTAATAACTAAAAAAGAATCAAGTCTTACTTAATCAAATTAACAATTGAAGGAAGTTGAAGAATTGTTTATCATTTATGGCTATGTCAAAGGAACAACAAGCTAACATTTCTATAAATCTAGGCAATCAAGATCTCAAAGAGGTTGGATGTTTGGGGTTTTCTACCATGTACAAGACAAATTACTAGTTTAATGGACAATATCTTCACACCCAACTCTATCTTCACTTTTCTTGTCTCTCTTAATGTATAACCATATTTGATGTGTTGAATGCCATGGCCATCAAAATCATGGACTCAATTAATCTTGTAATCTACAGTTGACTAGAATTCCATCTCCTGTATCTTTGAGGTTAATATGAGCTAGAAAAGTTACCATTGACAATCCCCTGCTAATTATTGTAGACAAATTCAATTATGTTATGTTATTTTAATATTATTGATCTTAGATATGTATCTTTTGCTGTAAAATATAAAGATGCAYGTGCTCTTTTGCTGTAAAATATAAAGATGCACGTGCTTGCTTGCTTTAGTTGGTTATTCACGTGCGAATATCCACTTATGACTACATTACTTTGATTAGTAATTTGATATGTTATGTGGGTCATTAGGTGGCTTCATTGGAAATATGAATTTATGTGACCACTTATATATATATATTCCAAGAAAAAAATCATACTTTCTATTTCAGTAAAAAATTGAAAGCACATTCCAAAGGTGGATTAACCACATCAAAAGCTAAAAGAAGCTCTAGGGCTCCTCTAAACTGTCTCTCTAACATGTAGTGTTGCAAAGGAAACTTGTTCACAAGGATTCAAAGTAAAATCATACTTTCTATTTTAGTAAAAAAATTGAAAGTACATTCCAAAGGCAGATTAACCACATCAAAAACTGAAAGAATCTCTAGATCTCCTCTAAACTATCTCTCTAACATATAGTGTTGCAAAGGAAACTTGTTCCTAAGGATTTCAAGTGCAATTCTCTTAAAATATTACTTCTTAAACCAATGAACAAAAGTGTCACGACAAAAACCAAATTTTATTGAAAATCAAGTTCTGATGAGAAATAAGAGTATTGTCCTTATATTCCTCAAGAATGTCAGAGTGTGGTTGGAGAAGAATACTATCCTTAGAGAGGGAGTCTGCCATGGCATTATGTTCTTGATAAATATAAGTAAAAAATACATCCTAAAAAATACCTAAAACCTCCTTTAGCAACTGAGTGATGTGCACAAGCCCCAAATTTTGTATATCAGCCTTATTTTGCATCCAAAGTATGACCAATTTTGAATCCCCAAATACTTGTAATCTATGGACATTTCTTGAATTTGTGAGCTTCAAGAGAGCATACAGAGCTTTAATCTCACCCATATTATTTGAACCAGACCTTATGTTTCCTTTCCCATGAAAATAATGACTACCAGAAATATATAACGAGAACCGAATTCCACAAACACGACCCTCATCTTGGTTGGCCCCATCAAAATATCCCCACGGATAAAGTGAGTTTATGACCAGAGCTGCAGAGGTACTTTGAGTTGAAAGAGAAGATATATTATGGTTATTAATAAAATGCAATGCTCGAACTACCACCAAGAATGATGGGATGGCCTTATCATAAAAGATTCTTATGTTGCATGCAATCCAAATACCCTAAGCCACCACTAGTGGAACCCCCATAAATGTTTTAAGTGTAGGCTTATAAAAGAATGTACAAAAACATTCTTCAACAATAAGTTGATTCCATAATCCAATTTTGTTGATATGAAGTGCCACATGATCCTACACCTGCCTAGTGAAACAACAATTAACAAATAAATGAAAACAATATTCGTCTTCTTCACAACATAAAACACAAATACCGAGACCGGAGAATCCACTTCTTTGTAATATGTTCCAAGTTAAGACCCAGTTTTAAGGATCAACCAAAATAATACTACACTTTTTAGTGGAGCCTTGACTTTCAAAAGTTTTTTATACCACCATACAATATCATTCAGGTCTATCTCCAATAATGAGAGATAACCCAACCGAGTTGTGTATTGACCACCATCTGAATTGTAATCCCAAACCAATTCATCATCACCATCCCTGATATTGATGTGAGCAACTTTAAGATGGCTTATGAATCGATTCCATGGTTCATTCCACCTAAAATAAAGATCTAATTTAGCTATCGAGGACCAACCTTATTTCCAAATGGAGGTATGTTTTCCCTACACAATTTTGTTAAGGGTGCAAATTCCCCTTTTCTAAAGATGTCCTACAAGATCATTTGGTAAAAAAATATCTTGATTGCACCCTATAATCACATCCTTCCCTATACGGGCCAATGTACTAGATTTGACCCTCCATACCAAATGATTTCCTACCACCGAGAAAGAACGTGAAATTTCCCTCCATTGATTTGAAACATTATTAGTTGGCTTATGACGAGAGTGAACCCAATCCCAAATAGTTCCAAGTGCTATATATTTGGTAATGCGAGTTTTTCTCCATAATCTATCCCATGAGAGGAAAACCCATAAGGATTTCCTAGCCAGTTCTTTTTCAAAATCCACAATTTGTTTTAACCCCCATCCCACAAGGAACTTGGGTATGGAAATCCATGACCAACTAACAAGGTGAGACCCCAAGTATTTGACAGAGCCTTTCCACAAATAGTTGAAAGCAATATTTTGAATACGATTCAAGATACTCTTAGGAATGAGCACCATTAAATTCCAGTATACAGGAATGAATTCTAGCATAGATTTTATAAGCACAAGTCAACCCCCACATGATAACCATCGATTGCACCAAAAATCTATCTGACTCTCCACCCTAGTCTGTAACCACTTCTAGTCAATAATACCATAGTTGTTCGTCTTGAGACTGAATCCTAAATATTTGAAACCATCACTTAAAGCATGGCCCTAGTACCCAAAAATATCCACCATCTACTGTCTAGAGCCATCCACACCATCAAGAAAGTAAATGGTGGATTTTTACATAAATACCAACATCCCTATAGCATTAAAAAAGGTTTCAATAATCCCTTTATATCATCTACCTTATTCCACATTACAACAAAAAAATAAGAGAACATCATCAACAAATAATAAGTGAATGAGGTTAATATTTGATCCCATCGAAATCCCCTAAATTTGATGATATTGTCTAACCTTAATGATCAATCGGCTAAGTCCCTTAGAATAAGAACGAATAAATAAGACAAGAGTGGACACCCTTGACAGAGTCCACAGGATGGCTTGAAGAAAGTTGACCCTGATCTATTGATCATAACTGAAAATGAACAAGATATAGCACAACCCATGTTCCAATTTACCACACAAAGATCAAACCCAACATGGATCAAGAAGAATTTAAAAAATGCCCAAGAGACCCTATCATATGCTTTTGAGAGATCCAACTTTATTACGACAATGGACCTACTAGCATATTTAATCAAGTGAACACTTTTTTGAGTCGATCTGATAGCCTCATGAATAAGCCTGCCTCTGAGAAACCCAAACTATTCATCATTTATCACCCTTGAGAGAAAAGTATTCAGTCTAAATGCAACAATTTTAGCCAAGATCTTGTAAATACTATCGCATAAAGAGATGGGCCGAAAATCATTGAATTTTTAGGGCAGTCAATTTTAGGAATAAGAGCAATAAAGGTTGAATTAAAACTGTCGGGCATTCTCCCTTTGAGACAAAACTGTTCCACAACCATGAGGAGGTCATTTTCCAAAATATAAAGAAATCTACATAAAATTCCGTCATCCACCCATCCAACCCTGGACTCTTGTCCTTTTGAAAGGATTTAACGATGCAACAGTTCCACATTTTCATCTTCCTCAACAAATCTGGGAAAGGTTTCCAGTACCCAAAGCATGGAGCCAATATCTTCAAGTTAAGGATCCCTAAATATGTTCCCAAAATGAATGATTCCCAATGTAGATAGGTCCTTGAACCCCTTTATTGTATTCCAACATCATCAGTTAGATCCCAAATAATGTTATAAATTTTCCGATGATTGAAAAAGTTATGAAAGAAATTTGTATTTTGATCCTTGGCTTTCAACCATAATGCCCAATTCTTTAGGCACCATTCCCTTTCCTCATCCAATAATATATTAACATGTTGTCTCTCAAGTTGATGCAGATGGGACATTCAATTCGTTGATAGCCCCTCCACAAAGTTAAAGGATGCTAACTCTGCTTCAATATCTTGGAGATGAATGGTCCTCTCTTTCTTCTTTATATTGGCCCACTCCACCACCTTACCTTTAAGCAATTTTAAATTATTTGCAAACTAAGAGACTGTAGGGATATCAGAATCCGAAATATATGGATTCCATGTATTCGAAACGAGCTTTCAAAACTTCGCCTCCTCTCCTCAGCGAGAGTTATATTTGAAAGGAATGTCAGACATCATGCTACTTTTTCTAAATTCCAAAAAAATAGAGAAATGATCAGAAATGTAGACCTTACCAGTCCAAGATCTTAACAGTTCAATATAAGAGAGTAATTCTTGATGAGATAGGAATCTGTCCAATCTTTTAGGTACCGATGTCTCCCCCACTCTATTATTAGACCATGTGGGGGTTAACTTGATGGGATCTAGATCGACCTAACCAACATTTTCAAAGTGATCTAAACAAAATTTAGACAACTTGTCGTCATGAGCATGTTGAACCCATATTTTTTCTCAACCTAAGGTGAGGTTGAGATCGCCCCCAATAATAAGAGTCTCCCACTGTAGACATTTATTAGAGCAATTTCGATCCCAAATTTTTTTCGTGTCATTATATGGCCCGTATATATTCAAGATATGAAAATATAGATCCAATTCTTAAGTTTGCAAAACAAGAACTAGTCCAGAGTGAACTGCAAAAGAGTGAGACATCATAAGCGAATCTCGAATGCTCGAAATTAAACCCCCCAAAGACCCAAAAGAGTCTAGGCCCACAAATTTTCACCCCTTGAAATACTTTCTCAACATACTAATAATAGAGTTGACACACCCATAATAATAATAAGCGAAGCACTCTGTGACTGGAACCCTAGATTTGGTTGCTGCATGGAATATGGTGATGGGATGGGGCCTGCGCCCCCTCCCGATGAAGAATATTTTTCATTTTGTTCAATGGTGGCAACCTCTGTCAAGTCATCAAAATTTCAACAAACCAAATTTATCAAAAAATTGGATGAGATGCCAAAGGTTGTGCTCCCTCCTTCAACTTCAAGAAATAAATCCTTGGCCCTAGCTAATAGGGGTTTGATTGACCAATTTACAGGTATCTGGTCTTGTCTGGAGATGGTGGCCTTCTGGATAGAAAATAATTAGAAACCTCTAATCAAAGGTTCACTGAATCATTTCTTTTGTGGTAAAGGACTCTTTGCCTTTCTCTTTGAATACAAGGAGGACATAGACTTAATTTTTCGAAGATCCCCATACTTTCTAGGGGTGAGAGGCATGTATTTGAACAAATGGACCCCTGATTTCAGTCCAAAAAATCATACCCCCTCCATGGTCCCGATCTAGGCTAGATTACCGCATCTCCCTCTACACTGTTGGAATGATGACGCTCTAAGATGCATTGAAAATTCCATTTCTCGCTACATAGACAAGGAGAAGCCTAAGGATAACCTCTTCTCTTGTTCTAGAATTTATGTTAAGGTTGATTTAGATAAAGGAATACCTAAGGCAGTTTTAATAACCTTGAATAACTGGTAGCATGTGTAACTAGAAAATGAGCAGTTTCCCTTCAAGTGCAAGCTATTCCATGAATACAGACACTTTGCAAGGAACCGTAAGAAGGAAGAAATGGTTCCCTCCAACAATGGTCATGAAGAACAATGGAAAGAGATTTCAAGAAAAATGGGAATTCCTGGGAGTAGAACTCAAACTTCTTTCGCATGCCCTTTGAATGTAGGCATGGGTCCTTTGACCACTTCTCAGAAATCGCCCATTAAAAATGTTGGAAACTCATGCAGGAAGGAATCATCACCATCAACCAATAGATATGAATCTCTATCCCAAATTGAAGATATCATTGAGGAATAAATCCAGATTCCCATAAGTGATAGTTCGACTATGGGCGAGCAACATTTAGTCCAAATTCTCTAAATCCCAAGTCCAAAATTGAATGTTGTGCCCTTGCATCAAAGGGAAGAAATAATGGTTATATCAAATATTCCCATGGTGATCCCCTCAAACCCCCTTGACCCATGCCCATAGGATCAAGTCTATTTTAAGGATGCAAAACTTTCCTTTGTTGATGCTAAATACATCTTAGAGTCATAAATATCGGGAGATGATGGTAAAAATGATCATGCTTCTGAAGAAAATCTGCCCAAGCCTAAGATTTTCTTTTAGGATCTCAAAAAACTCTGAAAAATATGATGGGAGGAGGTTCCAGAAATTCTAAGAACCATAGTGGAAATGTTTGGAGGAGAGGAGGTTCCCAATGAAACCCTTTGAAATAATGATCATGGTCTCCTAGAATTGTAGGGGGTTAGGAGCACCCCAAAAACCCTGGCTGTCAAAGATCTTGTAAAATCAGAAAAGCCCAACATCCTACTCATTCAGGAGACCAAAATGAAAGATGTTGAAGTTACTAAGATAGGAAGAAGACTTTGGAAATCCATCAATATAATATTCATAGATTCCCGAGGCACCTCAAGAGGACTGTGCACTCTCTGGAGCGAATAAGAGGTAAGACTAGAACACCACATCAAAACTCAACATTGGATTTTAACCAAGTTTTATCATATGCAGAGTAATAAAATGTGTACAATTATCAATGTTTACATGACAATAAACCCCAATGAGAATTTTGAACGTTGGAGGTCACTGACTAATATGAAGAGTACATGAATAGTTGAACATTGCATTATTGTTGGTAATATAAATATTATAAGAGACAATGCTGAAAAGAGAGGAGGGGATTTTGGGAGAGATCCCTTCCAGTTCAATTTTGAGGAGCTTGTTTTAGATTGGGACCTCCTGTATATTCCCTCCCAATGTGTTTTTTTTAATTGGTCTAACATGTGGGTGTGGCTGAGACACATTGTTGCAAGGTTAGACCGTTTCCTTGTCCATAGCAGTTACATTCACAAAAA
>SNQJ01S0146375.1:30383-43562 GCA_010110895.2 Picea sitchensis
TAAAAAAATTTACACCGAAAATTATTGACTGAAAATATATGTAGTGAAAACAACAAGTTCAGAGATGAATACACATGAGGCACAAAATTATGTTCTGTAACTTTATCAAATTCAAAAATTATGAGGGCAAAACCAACCCTCCCAACCAATACAAATCCACCAAAATCCAAGGACAACCTTGTCCTCCAATAACCATACAAATAAAAAAACCAAACCTCAACAAATCCCTGGAAATGTCCTCTGCTTACAAATCTACAATAGACCACATGTATGGCCTACTGAAATCACCTATACTGTTGTCAATGCTAATCTGTATGGACCTGCTCCTACCCAGAAACCCTTGTACGGATGTACGTGATTCAACTTACTGCAACATGTGTACATACACGACTGTTTCCACTACAAACTGCGTATACGTGATTCACCTTATTGTAACCAACTTACATATGCGATTGTGCCCAATGAAACCCACATATATACACAATTCCTCCCACTGCAATTTGCGTACATGTACAAAAAACTTGTACAGACACCTCTTTACGATTCGCTTAGTTTCGTCCTTCCTAGGCCAGATTTTCCAGATTTACATACATTCCCTTACTGAAATCACCAAACTCCTTGGCACAAGTGTAGACTCACTTATGCCAACTCCATCATGTCTCCACACACTGTACACCATATATGAAATGTCACAATGACATCTCTCCTTTATGTACAAGTATTAGGGGTCAACATAGAAGCCCCTCCACAAGTCAACGCCAAATTAGACTTTCTTGTGGGTGTGAATCCCTAACACAAACCCACAAAGCCCACCACCAAACCCATGAAGCCCCAACTTCATTTCAATATTAGTTTTCTCCAAAATAAGAGTGTAATGTGGTGCCCACAATGATTCCCACATGCCCAACACCTAGGGCACGTGAGAATACCTGCCCGAAGCTACAAAAATCAACACTATAAATATTTTACATTTCTTGCCGCAATATAAATTTGGCGGTGAGGGTGAAACCTATGCATATGAACATGCTTTACAATTATGGAAACTTTGTTGTTCTCAAAATATTACTAATGAAAGTGTCATTTGCAGGTTATTCACTCTCACTTTTGCAGGCCGGGTCAAGATTTGGTGAGACCTTGTCGACTGCCTCTATTCACACATGGGAGCAGTTTATATGTCAATTTTGGCATGCTTTTGAGAATTATGATTATTATGATTTGTGTGCAGAGATATCATATCTTAGGAAGAACGAAGATGAATCTCTTGAAGATTTACTTATTAGATTTACTCATCTTTGCTATAGATTTCCTTTAGATGATAATCCCTCTACCAATGATTTGATTATCCATTTAATTTCTCATACTAATGAAGCATATCAACTAGTGGATGAAGAAAATAAATCATGTCTTAATGTACCTTTACATGTTGATTTGGATTCACATGAAAATGGTGAAAATACTAATGGCTCAATTAGACTCCATATGACTTGATCTTTCTTTACTATGGAGGATATAGATCAGAGAGATAATTATTTTTTCAAAAGAAATATATGTATCCTCCCACCACTCCATTCCCCCCTTCCTTCTTTGTGATGAAAAAGAGACCTCTTATGTTTTAAATTTGAGTTCATATTTTTTTTCAATTGACCAAGAGGAGGGTTTGTCTACTGATAATGGGAATCTTCAGGTCACACTGATGGTTATGTCAGGTTCTCATTATCCTACTTCATATTTTCCATCACAATAAAGGAAGGAGGAAGCTATGGGGAAAGAAATGAATGTTGATCATTTTGTTGATGAAGAAAATCTAGGCACTCATGACATGAATCCTTCCTCACCTATGGATAATTTGCAATTAGTTTCTTTTAATTTGAATTGTCTCGCTGTTGTAAATTCTCCTAGTTTAACCAAGATATATCAAGAATGTTTTCCTACTGGTGGTGGATCATTTATTGAACATTCTTGCTCTCAAATTTCTTGTGATTTGATCCTCTCTTCTAACCATGGATATGTTTTAAAAGATATTTCATATTCTCATATTGTGCATGGGAAAAACAACCACATTGATCACTTCATTTTAGGGGAAGACATTAAAATACATGACATACCTCTTGTATCACAGCAATTCACTTTTTGCTTGGAAGAGGAAAACCATGTTGAGAAAGAATGTGTTGATTTTGAAACCATTCCTAGTGTGGAGCCTATTGATTCACAATCAATCACCAATGTTCTTGAGGAGGAGGGACTACCATTCAAAGAGTGACCTTTTGAAAATGTTTCTTGTTCAAGATAGGCTTTTCATTCTCTTGATTCTTCTACTCACTATTTTTTGTATCATGATATTTTTAATCGTTTGATCTTGAAAGAAGCCACCCATTGTCATATTCAAATAAATTCAATAGGGCCGACCCCTTTTGAAGTACTTGATGGTGATAATGTGCATATGGAAGATAGAGAGGAAAATTCCTCTACCCATGAACTTCTTAATTCTATGCCTTATCATCCTTTTTAATGGGATGAAGGAAATGATGTAGCAGATGTATATCAGACCATGTATTCTTCGTTTTCATATTCATTTTTTATCAATAGAGAGTCTTCTTTTTCAAGTATCCCTCTAGTTGAGATTTTTGATGTTATTGGCTTCCACCATTGTCTTGAAGATATCTCTCATACCATGGTGGATGCTAGTCCATTTATATCATTTGATTTCACTAATATATCTCAAGTTGATGGTTGCTTGAAGTATGAGTCCATGGAGACTTGCCAAGACAATGAGGCACTTCGGTCTACACCGATGGTTATGTCATGACCCCATTCTTTTGGTTTGTCTTCAGGGATAAAAAAGTTTATTAATAAAAATATTCTCTTGCCAAGTACACCTCACACAAATTCTATGCATGGTTCTAATTTGGTATGCTACTTTCCCGTGAACTTGCTCCATCAATCCCATACTTGTCATGGTATATTTTATGATAGAATTGAAGCATGGTTGGAGGAATATTATTTATCTAATGTTCCCATGAATTATTACTATCACATATTTAATATGGTGGATAGAGTTTATCATGTTTTAATTTTTCCTTATTTTAGTCTATTTTTATTCCTGGTTCCACTACTAATCTTTTGTCATGAACACATGTTTGCATGCTTGGGATTGCATGTATGGCTACATTGCCATTACGAATTTACATAGTCTATTTTTCAGCCATTTGTAGCGTATGATAGGAGTAGGGTAGAATAGGCTAGTGTCTTTTCTTGGCATAGTATTAGTTTTGCTTTCTAGTTTTTAATTAGTTTCTTGTTTTCTTTTCTTTTGGTTGAATTGTACATGAAATTCTCAGCAGAGGTGAAAAGAAATAGAAGGTTTGCATGTTGATTTTCCTTGAATGGATTCTCCATATTCTATGCCATATGTAATCTTGAGGAAGTGAAATTTATGGTTTCTCTACTTGGAACACTCTTGGGAACTTGATGACATCAATTTCATGTATTTTTCCATCACAACAAACTTAAACTTATCACCAATTAGAAATTAGATCTTACTCACTTCATTCATTTATGATGGGGGGGGTCAATCCATCTAGGATATAACTTGAGATTATTTGCACCTTACCAAAGTCTCTTAATTACTATCATTTACATAATGATTTCCTCTTGCCTCTCACACGGTTAAAGATGATCATACAAATATTTCACATCACTATCATTAATGATTAGAGGAAGCACATACCTTGGGGTGCAATGCTAATAATTTTTTAATCAGGTTTTTATGACTAAGGTTGGTTGGTGGACTAGTATCTTTAGAATATAGATGGAATTGAAGTCTTATGGTTCTATTTGTTTAATTTGATTGATTATGATTGCAGAAATGTGGCATTGTGTCTAGGGATTCAATTCTTACAACCATAAATGAAACTAAGTTTC
The DNA here is from genome assembly GCA_010110895.2 of Picea sitchensis. Classification (NCBI taxonomy): domain Eukaryota; kingdom Viridiplantae; phylum Streptophyta; class Pinopsida; order Pinales; family Pinaceae; genus Picea; species Picea sitchensis. Next base: position 34,305 of record SNQJ01S0146375.1, read on the forward strand.
TTGTCAAAGGGAATATTGTGCTAAATCACATGGTGCTTATCTCTCAGAAAGAACACTGTGATTTTTGACTGAATGGATGAAAAATAAACACTTGAATGACTACACTAGCGTTATTCATTTACCTAAGTTTTATGACAACTAATATAGTTTAATTTAACATTAGCTTAGCGTGCCTTGCTTAGGATTAGTTTAATTTTGGTCTTTATGTTGGATAGTTGGATGTTATTGATGTTTTTGGATAGTTGGTTATCATTGATGTCAATAGATGTAATGAGTGCATTTGAAGAAGTTTACAAGAATCCCCAGAGGTGTGGTCATGAAGCCCGAAGTTGTTTGAGGAATAAAGATATGAAGGATAGTGTAAATACATATAACAAAATCATAGATGGATATTCCTCATCGTGATGTTTCCAAGGATAGGTGGTAAGTCACGTGGTTCCTCACGGTTGAGGAGATATTCCCTCTTGAAGATGGAATCCCCAAAGTATGCTTAAGAAACCCAAAACAATTGTAACAAGAAGTGTCAAGTCGGCCCCAAATTGATGAAAAGAAGAAAAGTTGTTGCAAACAAGAAGTTACAAGTCGGCCCCATTGCAAGAAATATTAAAATAAATACTAAGGATGTTGTTGGTAAAGTCAACCTCAATGGAATATCATTAAAAATTAAATTGAATTTTATTTGGGTCAAGTCGGCCCTAAAAAGAGGGTGCCATATCTAGTATAAATAAGGAACCTAGGAGTTCATTTGTTACATCAACTCATGTGATTTTTATCTGAGGTAACCAAGGAGATATGAGGAAATTTTAGAGGGAATAAGAAGTTAATAAGGGTGAAATTCCAAGGGAGGATGAAGTCTCATGATGATGAGTTCTAAGGTATGTTATTTAAAGGTCATATTACCATTTTCTCTATAAAAAAAAATTCTAGAATGATTTAGATAGAAAAAATTAGAGGATATTGAGAAGAAATATCAAGGTACTTGTGATAAAAATTTCAGCGTCTAGGTCATTATACTTTTGGAGATACACTTTGTGGAAGATAGGGTTTTTGACTAGTTTTGAAACTAGTCTCAAACAAGTGTTTCAGGTAAAAAAATCATAACTTCTTCATAGATAATCCAAATTCTATGAGACAAATTTTGGTGCAAATATAACAGTCTATAATATCTTGTGTGAATGTTTCAGAATCAGAAATCAAATATTAAGCGTGTGGAATTATGTACAATTTCGCTCTCCATAATAGCATAAAATTCAGGAAGGTTTTCCATTTTCGCTATAACTTCTGTTTTGAGAAGTTTCAGACCATGAAATTTTGAGGAAATCGAAGAAATATCTCAAAGTATATATGATTAAAATTTCATACCTTTATTCATTATAGGTACGGAGTTATGCTTGTTGAAATTTATGGTTTTTGACTAATCCAAAACTAGTCCCGCGAGACTAAGGTAAAGTTTGATGAATATGCTATTCTCTTGTTGCTAAAATTGAGGAAAAGTTGCAGGTCTGTAATTTTGTGTATAAGGTTTGCTACAATATCATAGGTATGCTTTACATGTGTTATTGAGGGTTATGTTTATGGTACATGCTTGAGGCATGTCTTGATGATGATGGCACATGATATGGCACACCTTTGTGATGATATGATACATTGTTAGAAGTATATCTTGGCTATCTTGGTATCTAATTTGGTATATGTCATGGTTATGTTACCGCATGATTGAGGCACTTCATTGATGATATATTATTGTACATGGTGTATGATTGAGACATATCGTGAGTGATATGGTTAATGGTTGATGCATGAGATGGTACAGTTTTGATACATGGTTGATGTACTTGATATGGTACATGATTGATGTACATGGTTGATGCACATAGTATGGTACATGGTTGATGTACATGGTATGGTATAGGTTCTGGTACATGTTTAATGTACATGGTACAGTGATGGTTTTGGTATCCATGTCAGTGGATTTGGTTATAGTTGGTTGATGTGATAGTAATAGAGACAATGATAATGATAGTGACAGTGACATGTTGGATGATCATCATGTATAGGTTGATGTGACAGAGTGACAATGATTGGTTGATGTGACAGTGACAATGACAGGTTGGATGATTGGTTGATCATCAGGTATAGGTTGATGTGACAAAGTGACAATGATTGGTTGATGTGACAGTGAGAGTGAAAAGTTGGTTGATGTGATAGTGGTAGTCACATGTTGATGTGACAGTGACAGTGACATGTTGGTTGATAACATTGGAAGTTACAGGTTGATCAGTGGTAGTGACTATTGAGTCTACACTTATATTTTAGGGAGACAAGATGGGGCAAGGAAAGGGGATTGTAGCCTCCTTCCAGTTGGTGCCGGAGAATTCATGGAGTCATAGCTTCCTTTTGGTTGGAGCTTGTAAATCAAGGGGTCATATCATTCTTCTAGTTGGAGCCAAATAAATTAGGGATTTGGAGCTTCCTTCAGGTTGGAGCTTCCTTCCAGTTGTAGCTGGAGAATCCAGGGATTTGTAGCTTCCTTAAGGTTGGAGCCTATAAATAGGGGGTTGGTGCTGGAGAATTTGGAAGTTGGTCCTTCCTATGAATTTATTCTTGATATATATAAGAAATCATTACGTGGTTTTCTCTCATTTGGGTTTCCATGTAAATTCGGGTGTACTGTGTATTTGATGTGATATTGTCGAATGATATGTTTTATGGTTATATGCTCATGATATATTGAATGAAATAATAAATGATTTACTGTGGATAAAATTGAGGTTTATATATTGTGATTGAAAGTGGTAAAAGTGCTCATACTAATTCACCCCCCCCAGTATTCCAACACTTTATTTTTCTTTTTAGTATAATTTCATTTTAATAAGTTAGTCATTTAGAGGAGGATATTTTCCCAAACTATCTAATAGATTATCATATCATTCTCTTTTGTTGTGTAGGTTGGGAATGGCCAAGGATCAATAATTTATAATTTAAGTTGTAAAATGATCATTCCAATGTGTATAACCTATTTGTACAATTAGTAGTGCATTTACACTCCAAAAAGGATGATTTATATGCACAAAGATTCATGGAATTTTGATAAATCATAGGATAGTGGGTTAGGAGAGAAACCAAGGTCATTTTTTTATTATTAAGAGTCATAAAATACTCTTCTACGCAAAAATAGGCAAGAGATGTATAGTAAAACCCTGTAAATGCAAAAAATATTTCTAAAAAGTAACCCAATGTTGTATTATACTTTAAATTTGAGTTGTGCAAATTGTTGGGGATATGGTTTATCATAGTAGACATACTCATGTTGTTTATTTTGCAATTCCAAGTTTAAAAAGGGTGGTTGTGCAAAAGAGACAAAGTTTGCCTTGTAATTTGCAAGATATAAATTGTACTAAATGACTAAATGAAAATGCACACCCAAACTTCCCCTCCAAAATTTGTTTTATAAGTTTTAAGATGGAATTACATAAATGGTGAATTTACCTTTGCATATAAAATCCACTTGAAGAATAGGAGAGGTTTCTTTCATGCACCTATAATTGAGATTTCATGTAAATTTGAAGGGAAATCAACCTCAACCTCAAATGCACGCCCTAGTCTCAAATTTGAGCCAAATTTAGTGGTTCATCTTGCATAAGTTGTAGTTTGTGATTTTAAACCTATCTGTAAACTTATATTGACATTTTGAGACATAAGCCTACCTAGTGTGCATAAAGGCTAAGAATTGCATTGTAAAACCAAAGGGCCAAATTGTTAAAATTAGCTACATTAAATTGCACGCCCAAAGTTGGCTAAGGATCAATAATTTAGTATTTAAGTTGTAAATTGATCATTCCAATATGTATAACCTATTTGTACAATTAGTAGTTCATTTACACTCCAAAAAGGATGATTTCTATGCACAATGATTCATGACATTTTGAAGAATCAGAGGATGGTGGGTTAGGAGAGAAACCAAGGTCAAAACAATCACAAAAGATTCTTTTGTGCAAAAATAGGAAAGATATGCATAGTAAAACCTTGAAAATGCAAAAAATGTTTGTAAAAAGTAACCCAATGTTGTATTATACCTTAGATTTGAGTTGTGCAAGTTGTTGGGGATATGGTTCATCATAGTAGACCTACTCATGTTGTTTATTTTGCAATTGCAAGTTTTAAAAGGGTGGTTGTGCAAAAGAGGTAAAATTTGACTTGTAATTTTCAAGGTATAAACTGTACTAAGTGACTAAATGAAAATGCACGCCCAAGCTTCATTGTAGCTCCAAAATTTTATGTTTTTTATAAGTTTTAAGATGGAGTTCCATAAATGGTAAATTTACCTATGCATCTAAAGTTCAATTGAAGAACAAGAGAGGTTGCTTTCATGCACCTCAAATTGGGATTTCATGTAAATTTGAAGGGAAAATTGTCTCAGCCTCAAATGCACGCCTTAGTCTCAAATTTGAACCAACTTTAGTGGTTCATCTTGCATACGTTGTAGTTTGTGATTTCACACATGTCGATAAACTCATATTGGAATTTTGAGACATAAACCTACATGGTGTGCATTTTGAGACATAAACCTACCTGATGTGCATAAATTGTTAAAGTTGGCTATATTAAACTGCACACCCAAAGTTGGATAAGGATCAATAAATAAGGATTTAAGTTGTAAATTGATCATTCCAATATGTATAAGTTGTTTTTACAATTAGTAGTGCATTTACACTCCAAAAATGATGATTCCTATGTACAAATATTCATGACATTTTGATCAATTAGAGGATGGGTTAGGAGAGAAAACAAGGCGAGTTTTGCATTACGAGTCATAAACTACTCTTTTGTGCAAAAAGGATTTGTAATTTGCAAGGTCAAACCTGTACTAAGTGAGAACATTAAAATCCACACCCAAGCTTCCATGTAGCTCAAAAATTATTGTAAATGTTGTAATATGGAGCTAGATAAATTGGAATTAAATTCACATATGTCATTTAAAGTGAAAATGAAGAACATGAGAGGTTGCTTTCATGCAACTAGATTTGGGATTTCATGTAAATTTTAATGCAACTCGACCTCAGAGTAAAATGCATGCCCTAGTGCGAATTTTGACTCACTTTATTTTACATCCAACAAGGTTCTAATAAGACCTTTAGTCACTATTAAAAATATAAGGTAGATTGAAAACAAGTAGGGTGATCAGACTTATGTATCAAAGCAATGTTTCTTCTTTCAAAACACATAAGTCATAATTTATCAAACTATTTGGTGATCAAAGCATATATGTAAAAAAAAATATCTATATCGTTTATCTTAGGCGATAACCAATTGAATTCTTGTTACTACCTTTAAAATTTGGCAACAACACCATTCCATTAGTGTCACATGTGCATCTTTGACAATAATTAACAACAACTTACAACAAGAATAAATGACAATGAAAAATATCTTTAGAAATACATGGAAAAAATTATACACACTAATATACAACATGGTATACCACCTAAATGTTGAAAGAAGTAAAAAAAAATAATACAACTAAAGTATAAAAAACATTTTAATTGCCTACATAAATTTACATGACTTCAATTGAAAATTCATGGTTTTCCCAAGAGTAGTTGCTATTAACTATTCATCCACATGTAGTGAATATTCCCAAAAAATTTGGGATGCATAATCATTGATTTGGATTTTTTTTAAAAGAAAATCTACTATATGTTCATGGAAAATAATTATATTTAAGTGAAAAAAATAAGTGTGCATAGCGGTAATAATAAATTGTGCTACAAGTTTTTTTATTTTCAATGAAAATTTGTAGCCTAAATTTCTTCAAAACAAATAAAATATAGCCAAATTGGTGAAATTCTGCTTATTTTTTTTTGGATCAAAACAATGAATATAGCATTGACTACTGCAAGAAATATCCCAAAACATCTTGATTGCTCAATAACCCTCAACAACTGATCATTCCAATAATTATTGTCAAACAATTGACTTCGGTTGATGGACAATTGTTATGGATTGTTGGTTGTCATTGATGTCAACCATTGGAGAACCCAGGTTTGGGTAATGGACCCAAGTTTGTTTGATAGATAATGGTATGATTTTTGACATATTTCCATGCAAGAATATTCTATATGGATAGTACATGTCATTCCATTTCTAGTGGTATGTGGAACGTCACATAACTCCTCACAATTAGAGAGTTATGGCCATGTGAATTTGGAGAACCTTCATGAGTCATCTAGAAGCCCCAAAAAGTTAAAGTAGCCAAAGTGTTTGCAAAGAAGAAATTATTTAAATAATAAAGTGAAGTGATGAATGTACTATAAATCAAAGTGGATACAAAAGAAATTATTTAAATAATAAAGTTAATGGAGAAATTACTAAGTAGACAAGTGGTTAGAAGTGGGTTAACCCTAAAATAAGGAAAGTGGGTTAATATGGTTAAAAGGTAGCCCCTTGAGGAAGCTACATGAAAGTATAAATAAGAGGCACGACTCTCTCATTTTAATCACACTTGAGCATATTGAATATCTACAAGTGATTGAGGTAACCAAAGGATATCTAAGCCGAATTTTAAAGGGAAGGTGAAGTAAAGAAGGCCAAAATTCAAGGGAGGATAAATTATTTTGATGATGCTTTCTAAGGTATGTTATTTACAGGTCATCTCACCACTTTTGCAATATATTTTTTTAGAATGATTCAAACCGTGAAATTGGGAGGTCATTGAGGAAACATATCCAAGTAGTTGTGGTACAAATTTCATCTTGTGGGTCGTTGTATTTTTGGAGTTACACTCCGTAGAAAATAGGGTTTGTGGCTAGTCTTGAAACTAGTCTAAAACAAGTGTTTCGGGAAAAAACGTTATAACTTCTTCATAACAGATCCAAATTTAGTAAGACCAAATGTATTGGTTAGAGTATAGTATGTATTCTTTGTACAATTTTCAGATCCATACAACAAATATTCTGTGTGAGGCACACTCTACAAGTTCACTCTCTAGAATAACCCATAATTCAACAAGGTATGCCATTTTTTATATAACTCCTTTTCTNTGATCGACTTTATTATAGAGCCAAGAAGGCTCTGATAAGACCTTTAGTCACTATTAAAAATATAAGGTAGATTGAAAACAAGTAGGGTGATCAGACTTACAGATCAAAACAATGTAATATATATATATATATATATATATATATATATATATCATTTATCTTAGGCGATAAAAAATTGAATTCTTGTTACTAGCTTTAAAATTTGGCAACAACACAATTCCATTAGTGTCACATGTGCATATTTGACAATAGTTAAGAACAACTTATGAGAAGAAGAAATGGCAATGGAAAATATCTTTTGAAATACATGGAAACAATTCTACACACTAATATACAACATGGTATACCACCTAGATGTTGAAAGAAGTAAAAAAAATAATACAAGCAAAGTATTAAAAACATTTTATTTTCCTACATAAAGTTACATGAGTTCAATAGAAAATTCATGGTTTTCCCAAGAGTAGTTGCTATTAACTATTCATCCACATGTACTAAATATTCCCAAACAATTTGGGATGCATAATCATTGATTTGGATTTTTTTTTAAGAAAACCTACTATATGTTCATGGAAAATGTTTATATTTAAGTGAAAAATATAAGTGTATATATAACTATAATAATAGATTGTGCTACAAGAATTTTTTTTTTCAATGAAAATATGAAAATTTGTAGCCTGAATTTGCTCAAAAAAAAAAAAATATAGCCAAAATGGTGAAATTCCTCTTAAAAGGAAACATTGGATGAAAGCAATGATTGTAGCATTGACCGTTGCAAGAAATCTCCCACTTAATTCCTCAACAACCCTCAACATTTGATCATTCCAATATTTATAACTTGTTTAGTAGTGCATTTACACTCCAAAAAGGATGATTTCTGTGCAGAAAGATTCTCAACATTATGATGAATTATAGGATGGTGGGTTATGAGGGAAACCATGGTAATTTTTTTTATTTTCAGTCATAAAAGACTCTGTTATGCAAAAAAAACACTTATTACAAATTCTTCTTTATCAACATAATTTAAAATTCATTACAAAAACTGAGCATAATACATATAAAATATATATGAGTGGAAATATCAAATTCCACATAAACTTAAGTACATTGAAATAAAAAAATTATAAGCAAAATATCTTGTGAACATATATTTCAAATGAATATTTCTATCCTTTATATAAATAGAACACACATTGGTCAAATAAGAGATGAGTGATTAGAGGAAAAACATACGTCATTTATATTAAAAATGAGATATACAAAGTATTAGGCTAAAATCCTAGAATTATCAAAATTACAAAATATGTCTAAATCAAATCCTCATAAATACTACTTAAACTTAAAATGACTAATATATAATTATCTGAGTCTATTTAGGCATCACCCATTTCCTCATCTTGGCTAATTATGTAGACATTATGCCCATATGTAGATGAACTAGTGCCTCCAACTCCATTATTCTCCTCAGCTTGGCATCTAGGACGTTTTAGAACATGCAGATCATGTTTAATCCCCTTTAAATCATTCACAATTATGTTCAGTCTATTCTCAACCATGATATGAAATTCCATTGTGGGTTGTTCATTCCTTGCATGAGATTTAAAATTTTTATCCCTTGCTTTAGGAGCACTCTTAACTGAACGAGTAGGAACTTCAATAAATGTATCTACATACCTTTTTGAAATAATTGTTGTTGTAGGAACAACAATTGCAAAATTTGTAACGCTAGGAGTAGCTACATAAGTATTCCAAGTCTTCAAATTATTCACCTTTCTTTGGTAATTTGAGCCTTCCATTGCCATTAGACAGGTGTAATCATTAGGATTCACAATGCACAATATATGATTATCTTTCGAATAGAAAAGATTGAAAAAATAACCCTTAAATGACCCTTAATCCTTCATTGGATTTTCAAAGTACAAGTTGATACTCTTCATGTGTGAATTATGAAACAATTCGCACAAACTGATGGTTGTATCAATAAATCAATTATGAATATCATCATCAAACCTGGATGGTAGTTCAATTAATTAATAATTATGATACTAAGGATGTAGCAGTTGGAAAATCATAATGATTTATAATTAGTAGGTTCTACTTTGGAAAACATTACAATTTGTAATAATTAATAAATTTGATTTTGTGATTTTATCAAAAGTTTTATATTGTCATATTTAACACTTTGAAATTCCTAAAAACAAATGTGGCTCAATGTTTATGA
>SNQJ01S0146376.1:10269-23926 GCA_010110895.2 Picea sitchensis
CTAGCAATTCTACTAACCCTAACTAGCTAGTGACGTCATGCCTATTTGATCTCTTGTTTGGTATAGAACGTTGTGGCCTTGTCACCTAGCAATTGGCATTGATGTGTAGAACATTTTCATTGGTTTAGTTTGCAAAACGTCCATTTCCTTGCCTTTCAAACTAACCTAAAACTAGGGCTGACGTCACCTTTGTAGCATAGTGACGCAGCAACAATATTTATGTATGAGCACATTTATTGCGTTGTGATATAATAAAGATTGATTTTATACATTGAATGCAAGTATCATTTTGTATTTATTGAAGAAGTAATATCATAAACCATAAACTTTAATTGCAATCATTGATTTCGTCAATAATTACATTTATTATTGCTCATATGTATTAAATATAGTCATTAATATTTTGAAGTATATACCACTGTGGCTTATTTTAGTTTTATCATTGCCTTGTCTCGCAAACAGGTGCCCTTTCAGTGGAATATCTTCTCTTTGACTATCCATTTGGCAGTAATCTGTGAAGGGAAAGCTTACCTTAACCTTTGAGCCTTAAACCCTTGATCCTTTTCCTTCAGAACCCCATATTACTAGGGACGTCTCCCTTGGGATTAGCCACCCTGAATAGAAAGAGCTCCCCATCGAGGTGACAGTGGGTGGGGAAGCTCCTGTTACGCCAGTTTGAGTCTTACTTCCAAGTTACTAAACCTTTCCTACAAACTGAGCGATAACAAAGATCATCCAAGAAGAAAAAAGTCATATGCCGCTATTGTTATAAGGAGGGCCATCCCTTCAAGGATTACCATGCTCGACTGCAAAATCTATAGTAGGCATTGTTACCTCTCCAAGAGGTACCCTATATTTTCACTTGTGTATGTTAAATTTGTAGCTTTGGAAGGCGTCTATGCATAGGCCTTGTGTCCAGGGATGCAGAAGACCAATTAATTAATACCCATATCAACATTTTTATTTTATCCTAAGTCTAACTTAGGAAAAGCATAATAATTAAGCATTTAATTATTATTGGCTTTATAACTCAGATTTCCTAAGTTTCTAACTTAGGAAATTAATATTTCTTTAAGTGATCTTTCTTGACTCTTCTAGAAAGTTCTCAAAGGGGGAAATAGGGTGAAAGTGAAAATATAAAGTGTTGAGGCAATGGGTTGAGGACACACACTTCAGCAAAAGAAAAAGAGGGCGATTTGGCTAAGCAAGAGGGTGAGTTTCTAGCTGGGAGAGAGGATGAACTTGGTTGGGGCGTACAACAGAGAGAGGGTCGTACATCAGGTCGTCCCAACAACAAGAGAGAGATTGAGTTGGGTCATACAACAGCGACAAAGGGAGGTTGAGTTTGTTGGGATGTACAAGGGCGAGTTTATTGTGTCATACAGGGTCGTACTAGTTGGGTCGTACAAAACTATTTTGGCTGGGTCGTACTGGGAGGAAGAAGCAGTTTTCTGGGTTGTAAGATTTCTCTGTAAATTTGTTGTTGTAATATTTTCCTCTTAAGCCAATAAAAATCCCCTCTTTGTTGGTATTCCCCACACTAGGGTTTCTAGGGTAAATACTGTGTTAAATGTCTTACGTGTTTGGTTTCTTATTTCTATTGTGCATTCTGTTGAAACTCATCTGTATTTTCTATGAACAATTTTCAGATTTAGAGGGTTAGATTAAATCTGGGTTTTATTATTGGCACTTAAAATCTGAATGTTGGGTGACGAGGCATAAATATGATTTCCAATTTATAAGTATTTATTTGCACTATGTCATTAATCTGTCAACCCGGGGTTCAATGTACTTGCGAGGCACTCTGTGCAGTTTACACAGAAAAGAGAACTCGTACCAATCTAGTTGGGCAGAAGGTGAGATTAAACGTGAACTATCTGTACGTAAGGGAATGAGTCACAATACCTCAATCTTTGGTTTTGCTGGTAGTATCTCTCAAGGTTAAGTTTCTGAACTCTCATAACCTTATCTCTTCATATGTTCACATAGCAAAGTTCAAAGTACTATGATTCTACAGCATATATATATATATTCGAAATAAGATATCAATTCTTACTTCGTAAATTATTACTAAACTAATGCAACAAGATCAGATTTAGTAAGCTTCATCAATTTCCCATTCATAGTCCTGTGAACGATATTAAAACATTGTTGCAGCTAGAACATACATGACCCGATTCAACATAGAACACTTAAAATAAACAAGAAGTCATAGCATAATTAATGATCTATGATATGTAGTTCTAACAGTTACTGGTCATCATTCTCCAGCAAATTCCAAGGGCCATTATGCAGCCTACATCCACTTTTCAACATATGTTCAACTAAAAAGGAAAGAGACATAAACTAACAACCATGTATAAACTCAGAAACAAAAAATTATAGACAGAAAGGTAAATAGCACAGAGTTGTACCTGTGAGTGAGCCCTGTTATCCCCTAGCCTAGGGATAACTAAGGAGATTATGTCTCGAGGCCCACAGCTCCTAGACATTGAGTACTGAGAGCCATATTGACTTGAGCCTGGCCCTGGAAGGACCATCTTTCTTCTTCAACGCCTCCACCTTGTAAACAGCAGCATCCATCCCATCGGCCTGGTCCTTCAGTAGTAGTAGGTCTTGCCCCATGAGGTAATGAGTCTGGGTATCATGGTATGTGTCACTCTGATTCTCAAAACATTTGAATATGTGCATTTAATTCTTTTACTTCTAACGTGTGTGTGTACCTTATGCCTTTCCACTTGTCCACACCTGGGGGGAATGACAGGATGCCCTAGTAAGCTGGTTCCCATAGGGTTTGAGTTGCCACTGGCAGTGTTGACCGCCTATTCAACTAAGGGGTCAACTCCATGTGCCATGAAGATATGCATCATCAGATGCTAATGTGTCGAAGACAGTTTGGTTCTACTAGGCAATTTATGCCTCCAGCGCATATTTTTGTAAACGGAATTTCCGCACCCCTACGTGGGTTAATAATGTAATAGGTCTGCATGGGTCATAGTTAGGTCAGTTACCTTGGGATGCATACATTAGAAGAGTTCCTTTCACCGAGGGTTTTTTATCCTCGGGTTATTAATTTGGATTTTCAACCTTATTAATTTCCCTTGAGTTTTTCCCTCACACTTGCAATAATTCCTCCAAAGTGGTGAAGGGCGTTCTAATGGGCTTAACCTCTGGTAACTATTGTTTAGGGATGATGTAAATGACCATGTAAGACATCTTAGAAAGTTTTGCGGAATTCCATTGAGTCTAGATTAGTTTTTTTTAATTAATTAATTTTTAATTAAATTTCCCTAAGTTTGGACGTTTAATTATTTAATTATTTTTGAGCAAAAATTGTAAAAACTAGGTGCTTGGACTTTTGATAGGGGTATCTATGCTGAAAAGAAATGGAATGAAACCCCCTACACCCTTGGACCAAGTTTCAGCTCAGTCGGACAACTTTTGCTATGTGTTTGTCCACCAGGAGTCTCAGTCAGTCAAAAACAACAATTTTAATTGCTAAATCATGACATAGGAAAAATGACATTTTTGTAATTTTGAGCAAATGGGGTAAAGTAATGATGGAAAAGTGTGAGAGAGATTTTTACTAACCTTTCCTAACCTTTTCAAACCCTCACATCACCCCCTCACCTACCCATTAAGCAAAAACGTCACTTTTCCTGGAGTGGTGTGCCTCCCTTCTAGAAAGTCTCCAAAAAGTGAAAAAATAATAAAAAAAATGATGGGAGACTTATTATATCCCTTGGTGTGCCTCTTTAGACCCTACAACTCATCATTTCACTTATCAAAGCCTTGCCAACTCACTCCAACTCATTTCCACTTCATCCATCCATGCCAAAACCCTAAAAGTGACTTTTCTTTGATGTGTGACACTTGTAACTCATCCAAGAGGGGTAGCTTTGCCTTCTCAAGTATAAATAGAGCCCTCCCCTCACTCATTTATTCACCATATCTTGAGCTAATGTTATGTTACTTGATTTCTATCTCATCTCTCTCTCCTTCTTGTCCATCTTGCATCCATTCTTTTGCTCTTGAGGGTTTTGGAGCAATTATTTCTCCAAGATCTATTATTGAGTAATAAAGAGAAACTTTGGAGGATTTGGAAGAACAACGAGTATTATTGTCTCTTGCTTACATATGAGGTAATATTGTGGATTTGGCATCTTGGGTTGCATAGAGTAGATTATTGGGTAAAGTGTTTTACTTGGGTAGATTATACAACGAGTATTCTTGTTGATCTATATATGTGGGTTTGCTAATAGAGTGCAAGTATTTCATTTTGTTAGCATATTCAGCGATATTATCTACTTGTATGCATCACATGTGTTTAAGTTTTGCAGGTTTGCTTCTAGGGTTTTGTTGGGATTGCCTCAAGGAAGAGTCCTCCCTCAAAGCTCACTCAAACTGCTTCTTTTCTCCCTCTTTTCTCATTCTTTTCTTGTTGTCCATTTCACATAATATTTCAGTTAGCTTAACATCATAGAGTGGTCATCTTAATCTACTTTTATCATAAAAAATTTATGTGAAAATTTTCTGCCCTAAAATAGAAATTTTTCTTCATCTATATTGTTGTGTGTAGCTTTTCCAGTAAGCATAGCTTGCTGGTTTTTGCAGGTTCTTATCAGGTTGAAGGGGTTATGTTGCCCAAAATCAGCCACACAACACTCCAAGACCCTTCTTTTCAAGTGGGTAACAAATCTCAACCTTACTTCTCTCTTTTCTAGCTTCTTGTGCATAGTTTCCTTCACTTCTAGCTGATTTTAGTAGCTCATAGCTTGGGAGGAGAAATGGTACGGCCTACCTCCCATGTGTGAGCTTAGGGTTAGATCTAGTCTCAATTTTTTCATCTCAAAGTCATCTTCCTAAGCTAGGACATGGGGTTTAGCAAGTATTTTGTTAATAGTTGTTTGTTGTTGCTTATCTTTCTCTTTCCAAGTTATTTCTCATCTTAATGATTGCCTACACCTTGGGAGAGACATCCCCAAAATCGTAAGGCTAGGATAAATAATGTGTTAATGATTAGTTAATGCTTTGATGGTCAAAATATTCTAGATCTGGACCTCATTCACACATTAGTCCTTAGCTTAAGCCCTTGGGGCATAACCTACTTGCTATACTCTATTTTTGCATGTCTTAAGTGTATCTCAAGTTCTATTTCATTTTCACATGCTATAATCCAACACTAAATAGTTTAATGCATTGATGGTATAATAAGTGGTCTTCTCTTTCATGCTATCTCATACTTAAGGCCATTTGCCATCACTTAAGTTAATGTGTTGTTGGATATGTTGATGGTGTAGGCACACATGTAAATCTTGAGCTTTATTCTTCACACTTAACATTCTCTCTTAGCGCTTTAACAATCATAAGATAAGTGGTAATAAGCTTGAGTTTCTCTCTTTTTCTTTGGCAAGTTGTTATTACCCTTGTTCATTAGCATTCTCTACAAGCTTTTCATGTTGTGGCTTAACTAATGGTGATGCATTAAAGCTTTATTTCAGCTCTATCTTTACATGCTTTACATGTGTTAATGTACTTCATTTTCATGCTTAATAACACATCTTTTAAGCTCATAAAAGTTTCGGTTTTGGCATAAAATCACCATTTTAAGGCAACTAAAAGTCATTAAAACACTCTCTAATACACCTGAAAAACTATCCAATTGATCTATAAACTTAATAGACTTAATAGGGTACCTAAAACCACCATCTTCGCCATCTAAAACGGGGATTGAGGAAGGCAACGGAAGGTGCTAGGCCGGGGACAGTCTCACGGCGCACGACATCCTTTCTGGGAGTACTCGGTTCATTAGGATTGACCTGTGAAGCTAGGGTAGGCCTCGTTGCCTCACTTCTTGAGCATCAAGCAGCCATTTGGTAATTGGGGGAGGAGGTTTTTGGTCAAACACTTAGTTAGGGTAATTAAAATCTTTCAAATCTTAACACCCTTAACTCACTAAGCAATTAATAACCTTGGTTGAAATTGGCATATCTTAAGGTTAAACACTTGCAAGTATAATCTTTCAATCTCATCAGTTAACTAAATGTTTTAACTCTTGTGGAAAACTTTGTTTAAAGCTTTCAAATCTTCTAAGTGTCCTTGTGGATTTTGAGTGTTGATGTTGCCATTGAGGAGCAGTCCAATAGAGTAAGTGCTATTGGGGCATGCTTACGCTTAATCTATTGATGATGTCCACGTCTTGATTTATCTAACTTCCTGCACATTTAAGCAAACGTGGTTAGCTTGTTATATTGTAATATTGTGTATCTAGCATTCTTTATTTGTAAGTGTCTAACCTTGTTGTAGCATAAGTGTATCTTGATAATCTTTGTAATCTTACTTGTAATTAAACACCCTTACATATTAGTTGACCCCTTGCTCAACCTTAGGCACTAGTCTTAGTTGACCTAAGGAAAGGCTTGCTTGACATACTAAATCTTGCATCTTGCATTGTTGCCTTTGCATCATAGGTTAGACTCTCCCTAAACCTTAACTAATTAAAATCTACTCCTAGAACTCAACGTAAATCGCATCTAGAAACTAGGGTCTACCCCCCTTGGCTTCCCTAGGAGTAAGCCTAGACGAAAGAGGTTCAAGCCAAAGTGACAGCATGGGCTTTGAACCTAGGCATTGTGCTCCAAGGACACACTAAGTGAGCAGGACTTGGCTCACGTTTGCAAATGTGTATAAGGACGGCAACAGGCGGGGTTCATGAAAGGTCGTCGTCCGTTCCCACCATACTTACCACTTTTCATCTTTTTCCCGCTCATCCATCCCATACACTGGTTCGGGCATTGGGTTTGCCAAACTAGCAAAGGGTTGTACCTTGCCTTGTGGGAAGAAGGGGCTAAAGGCCCAGAGGGTAAAAGTAGCTGGCAAAAGATAAAAGCCAAAAGAATGAAACCTTCAGATGCTTCGCCCAAGGATCCCCGAGAAAGAAATAAAAGGCTTCTCAGCAAGAAACAAAGGGACCTGTAAAAAATAATAAATCAAAACCTAGTTGGAGGATAGGGGGTCTCATCACGAGCCAACCTATTAGGTCCATGGGCATGTAGTGGTATGACACTACCATTCAGCTGGTCACCACGCCAGGGTAGTGGCTCTTGGTGGCATAGCCGAGAGAAAGGGGGTCTCTCATCACGAGCCAGCCTTCTCATTTCCGTGAAATGCTTGTGGGTAACATTGTCACCACTGGTTACCACGCCAGGGCAGTGTCCCTTAACTAGTCTCTTGAAAGAAAAAACAAATAAGAATAAAAGATAAAAGGCATGAATGGGCTTGGAAACAATTGCATCAATGACAAAGTCCAGCTCACCCTCTTCAAAGGCACCCACAGGTAAGCCATACATTTCCATGTTATCACTGCACCCATTGCCCAAAGATCCCTTACCACCTCATCCACTTACATGACCTGGATTTGACTTCACCCAAAAACATCCCACGTCCAATGACCACTAGCCCAATAGGACATCCTAGCGCCCCCTCCAAACCTGGCTTGTAGAATAGCATAACGTCTTTGAGCACTTGTCCAGGAAAGGGGGTTTCATGCACATGATTAAATAACTTGATGATTAGATGTGATTGACATTTCTATGATCCCTGTGACATATGAGCCCATGGAGGACGTACTTGTTGATGTTGCAGGGCCACACCCGATGAACAGGTACATATGGGGAGATGATTAGTTCGGACCTTCATAGGGCTAAAAATCCCACCAGATGGATGTTGAGACCCCAGCCAGGGGCAAAGACAAATTAGGGGTTTGCACCGGAGAGAGAGAGAGAGGGACGCTCCACCAAGGACAGCCTGGCAGGCCTGGACCCAGGGGGGTCTTGCCCTTTTCACCATGATGTAGGCATTGGAAGGCCCATGACTTCACCCATGTGACCCATGACGTCACCCAGCGTTTTGGACACTTTGGAGGCAGTTGTGTGCCAAGTGGCACGTGTGGCAAGATCCAGAGGCCCAAGGAGGCCTAACGTTTTGCTCCTGGAGGCCAACGTTGCCCTGAGAAGGCCTAATGTCACCCTAAAAGGGTATGACATCATCTTTACAGCTTGATTTAGGGTTTTATTTTGGCATTTAATGTAAAAACTAGATATTACATGTAACTGGCCATGTCGGCCTTTTTTACCTAATTCTGGTCAATGATATTGTATAAATAAGGGTTTTAGCCCTTGTATTATTCATGATCTTTCACTCACACTTAGTGAGGTCTGAAATTTGCGCCCTATCTAGGGTTACTTGACTGAAATTTTAGGCGCACTTGTTGAAGGAGGCTAAATTTAGAGTATTTTTGGCAATTTTCTTGGTGGGTTTTTCTTGATGATTCTTGATGTATGTAAGTAAAATTTCTGTAACTCTTCTTAAATGAATGGTTATGGTAATGTTTATCTTGCATTTACATTAAGATTATGAAATTGCTTGTTTAAAACCCTAGGAAGTCTAGCACATGTTATTGTCATAGCTTTAAAAGCCTTCACCTACTAGATTTTGCCAACAAGTCGATTTCTTGAAGCCTTTGCTAGGGCCTTGCCTTTGCAACACCCTAGTATTTATTGCTTCATCTTAGTCGTCATTTGCTTCATCATTGAGTTAAAGGAGCAAAATTTGCTAAGGCCTAGGGTTACCTACACCTTAGTAGCAATTTTCCCCTAGGGTTTTGTAGTTGAAGCCTTGGCTTACCAACACTTCAACTACTAATCTCTTTTGTCTTTGGCTCTCCTATTATCATTTCCCTTCAACATTTGCTGCCACCTAATTGACTCCATTTACCCTAAAGGCACTAGTCTAAGACTTCTTATTGAGTGATTGATCAAAGCAACCATCAAAACCTACACTTTAAGCTTTCCACTAACTACTTCTAACATTAGAATAGCCTAAGCTACTAACATTATTGCTGTTGTTACTAAAGTAAGCTACAGCCATACTTTGCAGCATTAAAAGCTTCTAAAAGCAATTGAAAAGGTTGATTAATGCATTGCCTTGCTTGCCTCTGATAAATGCTATTATTATGGTGTTAATGATTGATTATTCTTAGTCATTTTGAAGTTGTTTCGAGGCACTTATTGTGAAGTATTGTCTCATAAATATTGCTGTTATAATTTTCTGTTTACTTCATCATTATCAGCAAATTGCTTTTATTATGAAAGTCTGTGGTTTTATGAAGTGCTAACAAGCATGTTGTACTTGCAAAATATATAATTTCTTGTTGCTTTGTTCCGGGGAGGTACATCTTGATATATTATCACTTCATTGGTTATAACCCTGGGACTTTCTGATCAGTGGTGACTTGTTAGAGGCAACCTTTTAATAGCCATCTTGACCTTGCCTTCTCAAACCCCAGGTCACCGAGGACGTCTCACCTGGGCCTACAACCCTAAAGAGAAAGAGGAATCCTATTGAGGTGACAGTGATAGGACAATCTCAAGTTACGCCAATTTGCTTTCCTTTTACTTTTCCTTCAATCAAAGTACAAATTGTGCGATAACAGGCTCAAGCTCACTAGTAGGCATGTCCTTCAACTCAACTTTAAGTTACCAACAAGAAATCTAAGTACCCCAAATAAACAACGACCTTATATTAAAAGATTAAGTTCAGAACAATGTTTTAAATAGTCTTGCTCTCACAATCTTCCTACTCGCTCCAATGAGCGCACACGTATATATACATAGATAGTTCAAACGATTTTGAGTACAGAGCGCCAATCTCCTAAAATTCTGGGAAAATAGTTTAAACAAAGTAAATGCTTGTATCTGATTATTCGCTCTGCTCCATAGGTCTGGTATACGAGCCAATAGTTGCTCAAGTCCCACGATCCATCTGTTGAACTGTTATGTACCTGTTCCCGTTCAGATTTCATCACGTGTTCGGAATGAAGATGTTGGGTATCCCATTCAATGTCCACAGTTACTTATCCACGTGCTTGTGTTGATATTCCTTGACGCTCAACTGAATATCAAATGCCAGTCTTGCCACCTGTTTGAGTGCCAGTTGTTCGTTCAAGGTGTTCGTATGGTGTATTTCCCATTAAGTTTATAGTGTTGGTAATATCACAACGCTGACTAATATCAGATACTTGAGCTGATATATATGTATAATATGCCAAAATATATATGTAAAATGTCCAAGTGTTGGAACCTTGTTGAATATATGGTGTTGAGTTGTCAGGCTGGATATATCTTCTTAAAATACCTTCTCTTGAGAATATAATATATCTTCTTAAAATACCTTCTCTTATAATTCTTCTTGTGTCTTCAAGAAAAAAGAACCTGGGACCTTGCACTCTATGACCAGAATTAGTTTTATTGAAAACCACACACATATAATAATTCAAATATATTTCTAAAACTCATTCTAATCCTAGTCTATGAAAAGAAATTAAAATGATTATATGGCAATTGTAATACCTTAGATAAAGATAGGACTTTATGGGAGATAAGTCTTTAGCAAATGGAAAAAGGAGGCAAAAATGTATATGTATATAGGATATAGGGGAACAAAAAGATGCCAAAATGGGGGTTCATCATTGGGTTTTCAAAGTTTAACATGGTATCAGAGCTCACTCTTTGAATACAAGAAACCAAGTGTGTTTTTAGGAGTAAAACCGTCAAAGAAGGTCAAACAGCGAAGGAGGGCGAGTGAGCTAGGGATTCAATAAAATGGCAAACACAAGGTTAAGATTTGAGGATAGACTTGAGGGCGCTTCAAACTTCAATCCATGGAGAGAGCGCATAGCTCTGGTTCTAGAAGCTATGGGAGTTTGCTGAAGGAACCACAGTACCCCCAGCTGATCTAGCACAACTTGCAACTCATATCAGAAAGGATGTGAAGGAAAGAAGGATAATTATTGACGGAGTGAAGGACCATATCATTCCTCACCTATCAGGGAAGAAGACAGCCAAGGAGATGTGGGAATCTTTGACCAAGCTGTATCAATCAGACAACCAGAGCAGAAAGATGATGCTTAGAGAGAAACTCAATGCACCGAGATGGGCAGGGACATTGCTGCATCCTACCTCACCAAATTCACTCAGATTAGTGATGAGTTGAGAGTAGTAGGGGAACTTGTGGATGAGACTGAGCTAATGATAATAGCCTTGAATGGCTTCACCAAACAGTGGGACGTGTTTGTTCGAGGAGTAGTGGCACGGGAGAAACTTCCCAACTAGGAAAGGTTGTGGGACAACTTTACTCAGGAGGAGTTGTGAATTGGGTCTGTTACCTCCCTAGTTGCACCAGGCAAGACTGAAGATGATCCGCAAAGATTGAACAAGTCATTTGTTCAAAATCAGAGTTCAGAAGTCCAGTTGGGTCTTATGACCCCTTCAAATTTTCTTTCTCTTCTTGTTTATGCGTGATCCATACCCCCATGGGGGGAATTGTAATAAAATGAGCTAGCATGAGGTCTCTATTGTGTAAAAGACTCGGCTCCCTAAGACTTGGTCATCAGTGCATACTCTAGAGTGTTTTTTTCACTTGTTAATTATATCTTGCTCTTTAGCGAGTTATAATTTCTAAGTTTTTTCATTCACTACGTCCAAAGTTGGAGTGTGTACTAATGGGTAGGCCTTAGTATGTTTTGTTTGAGTCTAGTGCCTAATGTATATTAACATGCTAGTCATTATTTTTTTTTGAGTCTTATGGACATGCATTATGTCCCTCTAGGATTTTTAATTATTTTTAATAAGTAGTAAAATTTCCCATAAAACGAGACTTTTACTTTGTAAATTGATGTAATATTAAATAAGTGGTACTAGGAGGTTTTAGATGCCTTGGGAGGAGTCGTTTTCTAACCCAGAATACCCCTTATACCCTTGTACCATCTTTTCAAGAGAAATTATTGACTTGTTCTCTTATAAAAGTCAATTTTACTTGAAAAACATAAAAAAAAACAAATCAACATCCTTCTTTTTAAGGAAACATGTTTTGGCTTGTTTTGAGTTAACTCACCCCCTCTCTTGGTTTACTAGGCGTTACTGACACTTGAGATGAGTTGTGAGTGAGTTAGGGAGTGAGTCGTGTTGGAGTTAAGTTAGTATGGTGGATATCTCAAGAGAGGGTGTGCCCTCTGTCTTGAGATATGGTGCATCCTCACTCATCGCGTCAATCCCAAGGAATGACTCGCCCTCTTTCTCACCCTCCTCTTGCAATGTGGAAAGTTCTCTTGAGTTTGATGAGAGGTGGAAGCAATCAACTCATCCATTTTTCTCTTTCACCTTGGGATATGCGCCTTCTAGCTTTGGGAATTGCTCCTTCTTCTCCATAAAAGCAAGTCGACCTCTCCTCATTTGGTTAATGGGAGTTTGGACTTAGCTTGTATTGTACTTTGTATTGTAATACTTCTTCGTTGGAATAAAAAGACTTTGGAGGTCAAGAAGGTGGATAGCATGTGTTGTGTGGATGTTTGATGTTTGGCAATTCATATATGAGGTAATGTTTGCTTGTTTTATTTGCATTTGATTTGTTAATGTTGGCCTTTGAAGGGGTGTTGTCACCCGGTAGGAAATATCTTCTAAACTAGTTTGTTTCTTAGATCTTTTGACCTTTTACATATGCAGTTAAAGATTTGCATGAAAATTTCGATTAATTACATGTTATCTAGATTTCATGTGTAGGGAGTGTTATCGCACGGATTGTAGGTTGGGAAAATCCCGACCCAGTTTACAAAGATGAGACAACTATGGGAATACCTACCCACTATCACCTTAGATAAGTACTCCCCTCGCTTTAGTGAAGGAGAAATACTACACAAGGGTGGAATCCCAAGTGACCCTAGGAGGAAAGCAACGAGATAATGAGGAAATGAGAAGGACACCCCTATGGTCAAAGTCAAGAGAGGCTTTGAGACTTGGGAAAAAGGTCTTGGAAGGTGGAAGATGGTTTCCAAGGTTGTATCCCTGCAAAACAAAGTTAGAACACCAAAACAAGACAATATAGTGCGATATAAGCCTAGAAACCTAAGGGGAATCAGCGAGATAAGCATGTTGTCCCAGAACTGCAGCATATATCAAATTTACAACAACAAAGAAAAAGTTATAACTGCTACATAATTAACCATCAAAGTCATCTAATGAGTACCGAGAGACATATGGATGACAACGTCCACTTGCACAGACAAAGACCCACCTTACCACCACAGGTCTCGAGTTCATCATGAGGGTATCCACCACATCAGCTAGCTTCTGAAAGACATTGGTTCTTGCTCCATGAGGTACAAGTCAGGTATTATGGTGAGTGTCATTTCAATATTTGAGGCATTTGAGTTCATTGCATTTAAAATTGCTTTTGATTATATAACATTTGCTTGGAAATTATGCTCTTTGCCTTGTTTCACCTTGGTGGTTGACATTGCACCCTAGTAAGTGGTCACCCTTAGGGATAGGTTTGCTACTAGGAGGTCCCCTTGACAGGACATCGTGTCGTTCTCGACCATACTTGCCACTTTCCACACTTCATCCCCTTATCTCCTTGTCTTTTGGGATTTTCAAGTGTACTGACCCAAGAAGGGATTATCCTTGATTTTATGGGAAGAAGGGGCTAAAGGCCCAAAGGCATGTAGCTGGAAAAAGATAAAAGCCAATCATGAACCTTCTAGAAGCTCACCCAAGGATCCCGAGGACAATGAAATGTCTCTCATAAGAAACTGATGGGACCC